>JANTCA010045858.1:0-18776 GCA_024741275.1 Chironex yamaguchii
GTTTTGTCTTATGATTCCAGCTTGTTGTAATGCATGTTGTTGTCGTTGGATTACCATAGCCTTGAAATACTTTAATAGCAGCTTCACCAGTTGGTGCTTTATATCACAAACAATAGTTTACTGTAGCCATATTTCGTTTGGTGTTTCCTTTGTGTCTGGACATTAAGCTGTAATGATAAAATTCCGAAGACGTTTTCTCACTCTGAATCATTGAATTTGAACTTTTCCCATCGATACTCTGACAAATCTTTGATATTTTATAAGACGTGATGGAAAAGGTATTTGTTTTGATATCAACTATCCAAACATTTTGTTGTGTAATTACGTGCACATATTTTGAAAACAGTCACGTCTCTCAACAATAAAGAATTCTGAAAATTCATGCATCTATATGGTCACAACAAAATCTAAGCACTTGTTGGGAGATCCGTTTCGGATATTACATTAATATTCCTTAAAAAATATGTCCATAACGATATTTTGCCAACAGTCGGACAGATAGACAAACAAATAGGCAAAGCATACACATCTGAGATGTAAAACTTACACTTGTCCAAATTAAATACCAATTGCAGTTAGAGAAACATTTTTAAAATTACAATTATCACTACAATTACTTAAATTTTAAAAAACTCGATTACAATTGCTTTATGCCAAAAAACATAATTATAATACAGATTACCTATTCATGCAAAATTCAAATCAGTGCTTTAATTACTCAGATAATTTTCAGCTCACCTCAAGCATACGTCTGTTAAGAGCATAATAACCATAGTTTAAACAAAGCTAAACGAAGCATGTATGCTAGATGCTTTAAGATATATCACTAAACTTTGAGGTCCTTTTTGTAACAAATGGCTAACTTGATTCTGGGCGGGTTATGGTCGACCGGAGCCTGAGGTACATGCTTCATTTGCCTCATGGATAATCCACTTCTGAGTCTGATATAGAGGTAATCTTTTCCTGCAATTGCTCAGACTGCCTTTTAGCATAGAATTGTACCACCAAGTGACATATATATATTGCCTAGTATTTTTATTTGCTTTGCTCAGTCGATAATCAAATGCTCCAAACCATATTTTCTTTGTAATATACAGCTAAATTCTGTTTCACAACATTCTGAACAGGAACATTACTATACTTGCAGATTCTTTTGCATCAAACAACTATTGGTAGGCTAAGGTACCTAGTTTTAAATTTCATGCTAAGAGCCTTGCCTTACTGAAGATATTGCAAACTGAAGATATTGCAAACTTAAAATATACTTCATTCCATCGGTAACAAAACCAAGCAGTATAGAAAGTAGGAATGATAAGAAGCAGTCTCTCTATCTCAAGAGTTTGGCTTTTGCCAATGCAGCCTTTTCTTCTCGCTTACGTATTTCTTACAAATTTCCTTGCGCCATGGAAAAAGGTGGGTTATTAGATTAGATGTTAATTTCTGAGATCAAATAAATAACGTCTACAAAATGTTGCATTTATTTAAATTCTTCTCTATAGTTAATTTGTATGATAATTCGTATGTTAATTTGTATGATAATTTGTATGTTAATTCGTATGTTAATTTGTATGATAATTTGTATGTTAATTCGGATGATAAGACAATAGTGTCACCTGAAACTTCCTTTCACCACTTCAACTTTCACAGGCACATAGTTGTCGGCTTGATCAGACATGTCTTAGATGTGTGTGCTTAATAGCATCAGATCACTACACAAAAATTGTAGCGTTAGGTATACAGTCAAAGGAGCCTGATTTTATCTACTAAAATTACAGTTCCGCGCAAATTTGAATATAAGGAAGTAGAACTGCTGAAACGGATTTTTATCATGATCTGGTCATGATTAATTCTGCCAATTAACATTAGGTACCAGGTCTTCCTTCAAAAAGCAAATAAGTTCAAAACTCAATAAAAAGCACTCTTTTCGTTGCACGTTCTTGCCATCCTATCAGTTCACGGAAATGAATGTAAACCTAATTCAGAGACATAAAGGAAGCACGTTACTCCCTTCTATTGTACTTCGTGAACGTAGTATAACGTAATATAATTTACCGTACGTAGATTGGTGAAACATTATAATTGCTACTGGAAGGACGAACGGAAGAAAACACATTATGTATACTGTTATATTTCACTGTCTTTCTGCTCAAGTTATTTCTGGTCTAAGCTTGTATACCAACGAGCTCCTTTACTACAAGTTATTTCTTTTTTGGTGGGGGTTCATTAAGTGTAAATGTAATAAAATATTACTCCTCCACTTTCAATCACAATCGCATAAAATATAAGCATCTCTATTAACTACTACTACTACTACTGCTACTACTACTACTACTACTACTACTACTACTAAGCTTACACTATCTTAATTTACAAAAGGGACATCTTGATTCCTGTCACCACGGACGTCCGCACTGAGGAAGAATAAAATAGCTGTACCAGATCATCTCTAGTAGCCTGATGATGGAAGACTTGCCTCTCGAAACGTAGCTCATAAAAAGCATACCACTCATGTCATGATAAAGCTCTTGTCTATATGAAATAAATTGAGTTTATACTACTACTACTACTACTAATAGTAATAATAACAATAATAATGATAATGATAATGCAGGAATAAAAGCACTTCAGCGAATGAACGCTGTTATCAGTGTTTATCATTTAAAGGTAAAGCAAGATAAAACTTCTCTATTTACAATTTTCAATGACATATATCCAAATATATCCAAAGGATGGACCCTTAAGGTGAATAAAGTTTTAAGTTTAACTAAAGCAAAGTTAAATTTCATCAAATAAAAAGTATCAATTAGAATTGCAGTTACAATTACTCAGTATTTTGTTGTTAACAATATAATGATAATTATAATTTGTACATCTCTGATGTACATACCTTCACCCCTTTTTTTCAGTTTAGGTGATGCAGAAGAGATAATGATGTTATTTTGTAGTGTATTTCTTTGCTAAACAATTGGTTGCCAAAAGTACGTTACTGTAGACGATGCCAATGTTCTTAATCTAGTCTGTTTAATAGTACAATTATAACGGAACTCAGATACCCTCACGTTTTTAGAAAACTGATGAGAACAAACAGATATCTGCAACTGGTACAATACGTCATAAGCCAAGGTACACTTCAGGGATATTTTGTTTACCTCTACACCCTTCATTGCGCTTGGTTTACCGGTGTAATTGCTATGAACTATATTAAACAATGCCTTAGCTTTGCTACAGCAGTTTTGTTCAGATTGCAAACAATTTAGTTGCTACCCTAAATCCTAATAAATGTAGCTTTGATCAATGCAAGGGATTTGGAACTTACCTCGTAAGTCTTTATCTTAAACTAACAGTATCTGTACGCATCAATTATGCGAGGATGGACAAGGGGAAGAGACAAACTAGCAGGTAGCCCTGGGAAGATTGAGAAGAATGGCGATATCCTTTAGCTAGGACGGAAACATGCAAGTTGACCCATTGGTGATGAAGTCAAGGTAATAAATGACTACTAATAGATTGTATTAGATCTTCTATGACCTGAAATTAGTTTCTGCGAAAGTATTGCTTAGAGTTGTATTGTCCGAGAGACTACCTTTCTATCGATATTGCTTAGTTTTTTTTCTTGCATGGGAAAACTTGTGCGACTTCACAAAGATCGTGTAAATGTGTAGTGCATGCTGTTGGTGCATCATAACTATCACCTAAGTTTGGAAACCGTGTATGACCGATCATGAACCAATAGAAAACTATTATTGGTTTATGAAACACGATGTTTAAATGTTCCAGCTAACTAGACATTTTTCTAATACGGATTGAAGACTTTAAAAGTTCTGTCGATGCAAAACTAGACCTACTTCAGTAGTAAAAACACCCTAAAGTGAATGAACGTAACTCGCTGTTGCTTTTCGCTCGGTGCGACTGAAATGTAAGTTCTTGATTATATTGTTGGTTCTGTTTCCTAGAAACTGCTTTTATCCCTTCGACAAAAGCGGTGCATTCACATCTCATGCAAGAAATAGCACAAACAATCGACTTGAATGTCTGAGACAAAGACATCCCAATGTAATGAGCTGTAATCATCCTTAAAGGGTCTTAAATTGATCAAAATGCGAATAATTCACACTTTATTAAAACTATTTATATGCAATATAACGCTTCGTTAGTGTTTATTTCGATATTTGAGACTTGAATTTTAGTAAATGAAACAAAAATTGATGAAGAATTACTTGTATTCCCAAGCTATCTTTTACTGCATGTATTTGCGGCAAGACCCATAGACGTAAAGCACAACTCAGTGGCGGATGTAGAAAGTTAAAGGGGGGTTTCCAGGTTGAAGACTTTTAGTGGTTAGACGTGTAAATTCAGTGCCGCAGTCACGCACTCAATGACGTGAGGTCATTGCTCAAACAGCTGGGGGGTGGTGGGGGCGCTGAGAGCGCCACTGGGAAGAACTTTACTTTCCGAACGTAGCGGAGCGGCTTTTGTCTCAAAAACAATGCGTGCATAATGGAAATAGGCCCAGGTCGCACCAAAAATTTATCACGAAAAACCTAATCTTTACGTTTTAAGAACAAAGGCGACAAGGATGTTTCACTAATCCTTTCAGTGCGACCGTTAAAATGAGACCTCTCTCAAAATCAATAGAATGCACGAAGGCTTGATGATGAAATATCATTAGTATAAGTAAGGTACAAAAGTTTTGATAAGTTACTTTTCCTCATTTTCTGTCCAGATTTGAACTAATTCTTCAATTGGTTACGTATAGATACAAGGTTACGTAATAGCTAACGTAAAGACCTACCTATCACACATATTTATCGTAATCAGTCGTAACCAAAAAGGTTACACCAACCTACCATCATTTCATGGTCACGTAATTATTTAACTTTCACAAATTAAGACAGTGGCATTGGCACACCTTCTTTTAAATTCTATCCAACAAAATATCAACATGGCTAAGGGCGGTTCCGGAAACCAGGACCCCCGAAACCACTCCTGCAACTTAGTGGCTACCTGGTCCAATGACAAAGAGTATAGTATGTACCGTTGATACATGTGTAGTATGTACCGTTTGGTATGGAGAATATCGTGTACAGTTTGATGAGCAGTACAGTATGTAGCGCTTGATAGGGAGTTTGGTATTTGCCGTTTGATCAGGGGTATAGTATCTAGCGTATGATAAGGTGTATAGTATGTACCGCATGATAAGGGGTACAGTATATACGGTTTGATAAGGAGTATAGTATGTACCTTTTGATAAAAACTATAGTATGTACCGTTTGATAAGGAGTATAGTATGTACAGTTCGATAATGGGATTAGTTTGTACCGTCCGTCAAGGACTATAGTATGTACCCCTTGATAATTAGTATGGTGTGTGCAGTTTCCTAAAGGTTTGGTATGTAGCGTTTGATAAGGAGTATATTATGAACCGTATGATAAAGATTACAGTATGTAGCGCTTGATAAGGGGCATTGAGTGTACTGTTTGGAAAGGAGTATGGGATGCACTTCTTGACAAGGACTATAGCATGTACCCTTTGATCAGTACTATAGTATGTACCTGTTGATAAGGACTATAGTATATACCGTTTCATAGCGAGTATACTATGTACGGTTTGATAAGGAGAATGGTATGTACAGTTTCATAAGGAGTCTAGTGTGTACTGTTATTTTTGATAAGGGGTACAGTATATACAGTTTGATCAGGAGTATAGAATGTACTCTTTCATTAAAGGTATAGTATGTTATGTAAAGAGTGTAGTATGTACCTTTTGATAAGGAATATAGTATGTACGTTTGATAAAGAGCATATAATGTACCGTTTGGTAAGGAGTATGGTACCTACAGTTCGATGAAGGGTATAGTATGTACGGTTTGATAAGGAGCCTAGTATGTAGTGTATGAGAAGGAGTATACTACGTATCCGTTGATAAGGACTATAACATGTACCGTCTGATAAAGAACATAGTACGATTGAAAATGAGCATAGTATGCACCGTTCGATAAGGAGCATAGTATGTGCTGTTTGATAAGGAGTTTTGTATGTAGTGTTTGATAAGGAGCATAGTATGAAGAGTATGATAAGGGTTATAGTATATAGGGCTTGATATAAGTATCGTATGTACATTTCTATGAGGACTATAGGATGTACCTGTTAATAAGGACTGTAATATGTACCGTTTGATAGAGAGTATAGCATGTACTGTTTGATAAGGAGAATGGTATGCACAATTTCATAAGGACTATAGCATGTACCGTTTGATTGGGGCTATATTATGTACCGTTTCATAAGGATTATAGGAACTACCGTTTGATAATGAGTATGGTACGTAGAGTTCGATTACGTTTATAGTATGTACCTTTTGATAAGTAGTATAGTATGCATTGTTTGAGAGGGAGTATATTATGTACCGTCTGATAAATGGTATGCAGACTAACCATTTTATAAGGAGTTAAGTATGTTACGTTTGGTAAAGAGTATATATTTGTACCATTTAATAAGGATTATATTATGTTAAGTTTCCTAAAGGGTACCATATATGCCGTTTTATAAGGGGCATTGCATGTACCATTTGACAAAGATTGTAGTATGTCAAGTTTGGTAAAGGGTATAGTATGTGCCGTTTTTGTAAGGAGTATAGTGTATATTCCGTTTGAGCAGGAGTATAATGTGTACCGTTTGATACGAATGATAGTATGTTACGTTTGGTAAAGGGTATGGTAGGTTAATTTTGATATGTTCAAGTATTGTCTTTCATTCCTAGAAGTACGAGCCTAGATTATATTTTCGTTGCTTACTATCTGAAGTCTAACTCAGTCGCATTGGCTAGGATACCTTTATTTATGCTAATCGGTTTTTGATAAGGTACGTTGACCATTACTACAGAAACACACATAACGAAACACAGCATCGTCATTTATTGTCGCAACATAAAGCTAAACCTTATAAAACGCGTGGTGCAGCACGTAATCCATTTGCAGCTACTTCTTCATCAATGCAAATTCAAAAGGAGTTTTGTCATCACTTCTGAGCTTGTCCTTCTTTGATAATTTTTTCTTCAACTGAGGTTAGTGAGCAAAGTTTTCAATTGGATTCCGCTAAAGACTCTGAAGAAGAAGTTACAAGCCTAATACCAAAGTCAGCTGTTTGTGGGTAATATAGCCGACACAGTATATGCGAAGAGTCAACCACCTTAAAAGACACTGAAAAAGAATTATCACTTCCATCATTCTCATTTAGGGATTTCAGCCAAGAACAAGATCAATCATTTGCAACTGTTATTCCTGAAAGTGAAGAGCTTAAATCCAAGACTTCTTGGGTACAATATGCAGGAAAATTAGCTGCGATCATCAAGCAGCCTTCCTTACCAAAGTTTCCCCTAAATGAAGCTTATCCTGCGAGGAGACAACGTGCCCGGTTGTCTCAAGAATATCTGCATTTAGAATACAACATCGTAAAGAAGGCAGCTTTCTTATGTACGATGTCAATAAGAGTCCAGTGGAGATTCAAAAAGAGAAAAAAATCATTCAAAATACAAATTCTCGTTGACATTGCTAGAACACTTGGAAGACGAGGTCTTGCTTTCAGAGGTGATATTGAAGAGAATGGAAACTTCATCCAGATTGTAAAGCCTCGAAAGTCTCGACATTCACCAACATTGAAAAGTTGACTAGATGACAAATATTCAGGACCATTTCATGTCACTTATTTTAGTCCAGAGTCCCAAAACATCTTTATTGAGTTGCTGGCGGAAGAAAGTCGCAAGGAAATAGAGTGAGAGATGCTAAGCTGTTCTCTGTCTTTGCTGATACAACACCTGATACATCAGGATCACCTATCGCGTGCTGTATGTTTCATAGGACCTAATGGGTAGGCAGCAGAAAGACTGATAAAGGTAAAAGAGCTGAAAGATAAAACTGGTTTAAAGAATACAAAGGCTATCTTGACAACCATTAATACAGCTGGTCTTAACACTGGCTATATCGCATTTCAGTCATATGATTTTTGGAGCACAGGCAATGCTGTGTAAAGACCTGAACAGGCATATGCCATATATTCCTTGTCACGTCATACAGCAAACACTGTAATTGAGTATGCCTCTAGTGCATGTCCCTTAACAATTCCTTTTTTGGACAGCTTGAGGCCGTTAACGTGTTTTTAACGAGCAGTATAAAGTGAAATTTATTGACATTAGAGATGATCATGAAAGTTGAAAATGCTCAGTTAGGAAATCTATCAAGAACAAATTAGGGATTGCAATGGAGTACACCCAAGGTCTCTCAATAACAAGTAGTAAGTCCAGTAGATTTAGTAGTCTCACAGAAATATTCCTGAAGTATAGTTGAAATTTTCGTCCTTCCATGACCCCCCAAAATTAGCCACTTATTTTCGTCCCTGTTTTGTCGACATCTCTGTATCGTTCTCGTGATTACGAAGATAAGTTGCCATTCCATTGCAAGCTTATTACGTCTTAAGTGTTCTTAAGCATTTCTTGAAATGGCCCTGAAAATGATAAGCCCGGAGAATTTTGATAACATTATCTATGTTAAGTCACAAGACGCCTCCTTGTAGAGAGTAAAAAGGTTTTAACTTTCTACAAGTAATTGTACGTAATGTAGAGAACGGTAGAATTGATCATTGACCCTTTATTGTATACTTTTTTATGCATAGACCCAGGAGGCACTTCGAATCGTGTCGGATATGCTTATTTTATCGCTTATTAGTCAACGTATACAAAGTACCAAAACAAAGCAATTTGTTTATATAACTTGAAAGAGGCGGAAAAG
Organism: Chironex yamaguchii; assembly: GCA_024741275.1. NCBI lineage: Eukaryota > Metazoa > Cnidaria > Cubozoa > Chirodropida > Chirodropidae > Chironex > Chironex yamaguchii. Next base: position 8,780 of record JANTCA010045858.1, read on the forward strand.
CATGGAAATTTAAAGCTTAACCGCGTTACCTGTAGCATTTTTTGAATAAACTTGTTAAGCGAACAAGAATTACTACTAATATCAAAGTTTAAGAGAAGCTAAGAGAATAAAGGCAATTAATTTTCACACGAGGATAATCTATAGTCAGTGAAACAAAGAGATAAAAGAAACCTGTGCATAAATACTATGACATGAGAGTTGAAACCTGCTTCCAAGTTTGAATTTCTGCTGTGTTAGAGAAATGAAAACGATGCCAACAGTAAGTACCTGTTTGTCGTAAACAGCGAATTTAAGTCTTTTGATCTGCTACGATGTTCTACACCTAGGTTGTAATTTTATTAGTTTTTACTGCATTCTTTGTTCCTTTTTGACATTATTATTATTATTGTATCAAATTGTAGAACAAATTTTAGTACTCGACGCATTTTGCTATAGGATTCTTTTTTCTTACAAGACGTGTTGAATTTTGTGTGTTTAGTCCAAAAGTACACTGATTGATCTAGATCAGATGGATCGCGTTTGTCTCAATTAATTTATGACTTTTAACACTTTTTCACTGTTTTGGGGTTTCTGCTAAGCCAAAGAGACCGCTACAGTTTTCAGCATTTGTCTTAAGTGTTTGATTAGTTTCACAAGCACTAGAGTTATTTCACAATTTTGTATTCAGTCAACTGATTTTGATTAGATAAAAAGCCTGATATTTTCAAGGAATTAAAAGCTTCATGTCGCAATAAAATTTACGTTGATCTTATCTTCATGCCAATAACTGACCCTGGTTCTTCTAATTTTCTTTTCAATAAAAAACTCCTATTTTCTTCCGACTTTAAGGGAAAATACGTTCTGTCTTTGATTATTTAGTGATTGCAAATTGTATACACTTCAAGAAAAGCCGTCAGTAGAAGGAAGGAATCTTTAGAGCATTTTTCGGCAAAATGGTTTCCGTGGTTGTTGAAAGCAAAAGAACTCGGCAAGCTGTACATGTTGCTTTGCTTTTCAATTTTTACTTAAAAAAGACTTTTTAACTTCTTGAAGAGAAATCTTCAATTTTGATTGATGCCTTGTTTTCATCTGGATAGATTGTTATCAAATGACAGACTTGGCAAACGAAGAAATCAACTGAATTGACTTATTCATATCATTTCTTAAAAACTAGTTTAAAACACCATCTTATTAAACGGAAAAAACAAATCTAGGGAGTAGAGTTGATAAAGGCTGTTTTCAAGGATGGTTTTAAAAGCAATTAACATGACTGTTTCTGTTACGCATAATCAATAGTGTTTCACTTTCGATGCAAAAGGTTTTCACTTTCGACGCAAAAGAAGATTAGTTTTTAAATTGAATATGACTTTCAAAATTCTTCTAAATACACGGCTACTATAATCTTATTCGAAAACATCAAGAAATGCAATCAGATTGACCAAACTGCTTCCAAATATAGAATTGCTAGCTCAAAACAATTGTCAGAGGATACTTGATGCCTTTTACTTTTTGTAATCATGAAAGAGATTGCCCAAAATTGTTGAAATAAGGATACGTGTGTTTAAAGGTTCAAGGTGACAATGCTACACTACTTTTGATTCCTTTACAACCTAACTACGAGAGGAAGACAGACCAGTATGGCCAGCGTAAAAAGCCTTAGTGCTGGGTAGCTGCTGCACTATTACTGTAGTTGGCAGAAGAGAAAAATTGTGAGATAAGGATTGAACGGAATGTCATTTCATAGTCAGCGAATTTGCTTGATTACTATTGACGATACACTTAGCTCACGCAATTTTATAGAATATCATTGTTCCTATAAATATGAATTAACGTTTTCAATAATAAATGTAATTTTGTCATCCTCAGAACATTTGATACAAATTTTTCACATGAAACGGTGCTTAAACTACTTACTGTCAACTCAAGCGATTGATATCTAGCATGGACAGTTGGGTCTTTGTCTCCAAAAGACGTCGAGGAAAAGAGTGGGGCAAAACAGAAAACATTTCAAAAAATCTTGCCTTAGAAAAGCATGTTAGATAAAATCAATAAATCTTTACTTATATAGCATATAAACTTCTCTGAAACGCTCCAGTAGTACCCTAAATGAACAATGAAAAATGAAATATAAATATGGGATGTGATTTCATTTATGTTGAGGTATACTAGCTAACTAATATTGATAGAAAGTGTCTGTGGTGGTTAAAAAAGAATTGCTTGCTTTTATTGTTTACAAACATAACGGTTATTTAACAAAAATGTTTGTACAAACCTTGATCGTAACAAAACTTAAAGTTTGCTTTCAAGAAAATCTTTTACAAACTCTTTACCATTAAAATGAGTAAAATTAGGGTCAATTCCTTAACTTTTGTTGTTATATCGGGGTTTTGCCTTAGGGTAATAAGTCCGGCTACTGCTAATGACACCTGCAAATGACCTTTTTTATCGGAGTGTGTCTCAGACAGCTTTTTCCAGGCCTTCGTTCGACATTGGATAATTGTCACTATTGCTGCCAACAATCTATATAAACAAACAACAGGTTTCTAATTTTTGTTTTAAGTCTTTCTCACATTTACAGTAACAGCCAAAGGTTCTCAGAATTTATTCCATTCTTTCAAACTTAGGAAACAACTTCTATTTAAACAAAAAGTAACCATAATCTTACAACTTTCATGGCAAGTTTAAACAGGCTTTGAATTCGAAAGCTTCACACAAAGGTACGTTTGTCGTTTTCTAGTAACCCATAATACGTTGAATGTCATTAAATACTATCCGGTACTGAATATTCAAAGCAGCATTAACAGTTATTAGAAAATAGTAGAATTGTACAGAACTCTCACCAAAGAGAGAACCAATTACTTTCTCATATTAGCGTACAAATACCTATGCTTGCATCTCATCTTCGACGTTGTTGCCTGGCAAAGTTGTTCTCAATGAGATTCAACCCAGTTACGCTCAAGCTTCATCAGTGCTTGAGTTTCCATTTTACTGAACAGGAGGATACCATTCAATCTTTTGGCAATATCAAAAAATGAACGACAACTTTCTTTCACTGCACAAACCGAACGTACTATGTTGGTGACTCTTTCATACCGATGCATAAAGTCATGTTATCCTGGTTTCCGAAAATATTTTTCCAATAATCAAATCCACTCACACGCCTTTATTTGAATCTTTCCAAATATCTTTGAAGATTAATATTTTGCACATAGACCCAAGTCGATGTTGGCTCATTCTGTTTTTCAATAAGCGTTTAGGGGCTTCATACAGGAGAGAACCTTTCTTCAGAAACCCTTAACATTGCAACTGCACAATTGAGCTCCAAGAGTTAATAATTTCAAATGTACTGCCCTGCCAATCGTAATGATTAATAAAACTTTTATAAAATAAAACAAATATTTACATGAAAATAAAACCAAAGAAGTCAAACAAAGAGCCATACTACTTCCTCAAAAGTGATGGCAAATTTGATAGAATTTGTCCTCTCCATTGTGAAAAAAATAAAATTTACAGTGTCTTTAAATCCGACATCTCTGGAATCAAAACTCTTTTTCAAGAAGCATCTTATTAATAAGTTTCTGTAATCCGAAAAATAGTTGCTTTTAATTGTATTTTGTATCAGATCTACGTGCTGGTTACCCTAAAGATTGACCGATTACGTAAATTATTGATGAAAGAATGTCAGTTTTCAACTGCAAAACCAATTACGAATATGTTGTAATTTTTCCAACACCGTGACTGTAATCTGCTTTGGTGTTGAGTAGAAAAACCATAAGTGCTGTCGTCAGAGTCGTTTTAAATATTTCAATGGAGAGGTAAATAAGAAACGTTGCAGTCCATTGGCTTAGTATAGGTCCCCATTATTTCAATTTTGGGTATTTTAAAGATATTGGGCCTAAGGTCGAAAACAGAATGCAATTCTGCCAAGCCTGCTAGATGCTCTCTATTTTATTGTTTTACTTGATTTTCAAACGCAGTAGGGTCTTTAAATATGCACAGTCGATCAGGCGACTTTTGGAAGGGCTTGGTTGGAAGATCTTTAAAGAACTGTTAACAAACCAGTCTGAGATAATGGTCTACAATTCCCATATGTTAATGAGTTGGTTCTACAACACTTATGTGACCTCTTTACTGGAAACTCGTCGTTCACCTCTCGTATCCTCAATAAATTCGAAACATATTTCAGGCTGCTATTTATCTCTGTCTCTAGATACCATGCCGGAGGGCGTAAGTGGTGATGGCCTTCTATCTATTGCTCTCTCTTGATTTGCCCTGGCTACAGAATTCATATGAACAAAATTGTCAGAAAGCTCTTGGTAAGGCTCCACAACTCGTACCACAGATGGTCGGCAAGTTTAGCTTTTGATACAAATCTTGCATGTCATACTACAATTTGGTCTATGTTCACATAAGTATGTTTTAAATTATATGACTTTATGAGAGAAAGAACCTATCTAAAATAGTTAATAGGAAAGGTATTAGGCATAAGCAATTCCTATTAACTATGGCAAAAGTATAAACAAAAAGTATTTTTTGTAATAATGATGCTGTTCTTTCAATAGAAAGTGGCAAAAATAACCGTTTAGACCTTCTTCTCTTTCGATTTTGTTCGTCCCTTGGCTTATTTACGCTCTTATAATTCCCTAAACACGTACACTTAATACCAAATGTTATTGGGGTACAGCTAGTAGTCACAGTTTATGAAAGTTCATGCTTTTTTAAAAATTTTAGTGGTCACATTGTTTTTTTTCAGTTTTATTACTTTTGCTAAAGTGGAAGTTTCATGTTAGGTCGCGGGTGTTTGTCTGTTTATCTGCCTCCTTCTCTGTTTGTTCGTCTGTTAGCTACATTACTCAAAAAGTCAATAGATTGAAATGAAGTTTGAGAAACGTTCGGACGTTTTACAAGAAACAAATAATTAGTTTTCAGTGTTAAATATTTATCAGTGTCCGGATCAGCAGTTGTTTGCAGGATTTGTTATCAATGCAAGAAAAGAGATTTTTTGAAATTTTGACTTTTTTTTCAGTAAAATTCAATACCAAAAAGAATTGTACTATAATATGTGTTTCAGCTCTATTACCTTAAATCGCTTTACATCTTTGCAGAGCTTTTTTGGATCTAGTGGACAAACATATGAGTTTTTGCAAGTTGAATAGCGTCTCGAGTTAATTTAACCTTATGAATATGGTTAGAACGTAGCCATTTTAACAATAAATGGCACAGACAATGGAGATCATGGAAGTACCAACGTATATAACATATCTCTTTTAGTAAAAAGTCTGTTGCTGGAAGAGGTTGAGACTAAAAAAGCTCCCATAGGCTCCTAGAGTAATGTCATGTCTCAAGGATGTGCACTGGACGATCTATGTGAGCATGTATCATCATTGTTCTTAAAGGGGCAGACCCCAAATCGAGTCTTCAGTGTCATAATTATTACAGCCATAAGCTTTCTATTGGATTCTCAATAAGTTGTAGTACTTATTTATGTGATGAAAGTAGATATTTCATACTTGAGGTACACATAAGAGTCCTGTTAAATAATGAGGTTGATAAATGGGTGGCTGCTGAGCCTTTTTCCTCAGATGCTGTGACTTCATTGATTTAATTTATAATTTGATTTAGTGTATATTGAAAAATGAGTACCAACGTAGATTTTGTACAGCATACTTGATGAATACAAAGTCTGAAATAAATCAAGCAGCCGTCCGAATCGCAAGGAATAAATTGCTCAAGCTTTATATCTTACGTTTGCAATTATTCTTCACTAGTCCTCACTGGCAAAAACGACTTTCCATTCTAAATTTCTGCCTCCAAATTTTACATTATTTTATAGCGGTTTCTACGTCATACTTACCAAGAACTTAATCCCGTATAATTTATGTCGTCGTAACCGTTATCGTTGATCCTTAGAACAAACCTTAATTAGTAACTACATGCCCCGAATTTGAAGGGTTTACGGACTAAACATCCCTCCTGAATACCAACTGCAAACATTTAAACTAATCCTGGACCTGTGCTGTGGCTATATTTATTAAGCAGGTGTATACCAACCGTAGAGACAACATAGGAAGGCGCTTTAAGTTGGATTAACATCTTAAAGTAAAACTCTCATTTCTACACATCAAATCCCCAGGATGGCTCATTCGACACAATCAAATTGATAAACATCATAAATTAACTCCCTACTTACAGTAGGAACACGGATATTTCCCACAGAAAAAGCGGTATTTGATAGAAATTTTTGTGGTTTAATGCACTGTTTATTTTCCTGCTGTCTGAAGTCGGCTGAAAGTCCGTAAGAAATCATAACTGGAAATTGCATTGGTAATTTAATCAAGAACGCAGTTACATTTCTGCTCTCCTTTCTAGTGCAAATTGTAATTGGACGTAGCGGATATTGTGGGCTTAAAGGTAACTAAAGCATATTATTTCTCAATTAATGTTGTGTAACTTTGAATAGATTTTGCATTTGGAGCTTATGGTTGTGGCTTTAAATTACACAAACAAAACCAAGCAGAGGGGAAGCACAGCTGCAAATAACATGTTTATCTGCCTTAAACCTCAAAATGCCCTTCTTCTTGTCTTGAGTCATTCATCAGTTGATGGTGAATCGTTCCCGATATTCTCAATAATTAAAAAATACAAGCAATTGATTCTAAGTAACACGTTGATGAACTAATTTTTTTGTAGATCAAATTGATACAATAACGTTAGTTTACACATAATAGTTGACTATTCTATTCTTTTCTTTTATCACTTTGAGTAATTTTTTTTTTTATTTGTAAAATAGTGAAGTGGAATTAACCATGAAAAATTGGAAATTTATTAACGGTATTGCATGTAATATTGTTTCTTAGTACAAATACCAAAGAACCCTTGAAGTAAAGCAATACTGTCTACATTGCTTCCAGAATATCAGTTCCTGCCAAGAAGAAAAGAAAAGATTTGTGCTCCATAAGTCAACTTGAGCAAAGTATAAGAAAGGATACAAAGAAAACCTGAAGAGCTTACATATATAGCTCTGAAGGCTCATCAATAAACTGATAACTCGAGCTTTCAAAGGGACCAGTCAATATGGTCGAATTATTGAAAGCTCGAGTTACCGAGTAAAACGTAACTTTTATTTGGGGTTATCAGGAATCTTCCATGCTGACAACAACAATAGCAGCAAAGGTATACATGTGTCTAAAAAGAAAAATTTAAAGACTGGTTTAAACAACTTTATATCTATATTTGGATCGGTGGCGGCGGGTATGGCTAATAATTCTAATAAGTTATTACCATTTTTCCCCAACGCAACTGTATCATATGTAAGAAATTACAATATAGCACTTAGGGAATTTGAATCCCTCTTCCATATGAAGAGACCTTTCCAATTTTTGTTTGCCGTGATATCGTAATATTCATTGGCATCTCAAGGCTATTTTCGTTCACCTAATCCTGTAATAATACGATCTAGCGCAGCTAAAGAATGAAGGTTTCAAGACGATGTTTTATGCTGCAGACAAAAAAAAGATTCCAAGCTCTGGAAGAAGAAGTTGCAGAAAATGGTCAAGCTGACGATGATGAGTACATCAACAAATACTGGGATCAACTTGAAAGAGAGGCTAAAGCATGCAGAGAAAGAAACAGTGGCCAAAAGGGAGAGAAGGAGGCATCAGAGTTGGATGACAGAGGAAATACTAACTATGATGGATAAGAGACTTCAAAGAAAAGGGAAGTCAGGTTACCACGTCCTTAGTAACAAGATAAAATCCATGCGTAAGCAGGCAAAGGAAGAGTTCTATAACAACAAGTGCGAGGAAGTGGAAGCACTGCAAAAGAAACACCGTATAACAGAGATGCACAGTAAAGTTAAAGAACTTACAAGCAAAAGTAAGAAGGCCAGCTCGAGCTCTGACTGTGTTCAGGATGAAAATGGGAAATTGTTGTTCAAAAAAAGCAATACAAGAGAGATGGACAGAATATATCAGCAAACTCTATGATGATGAGGGAGATCAAAAGTTGCCTATATCAGATGAAGAAGGACCAGAGTTTCTTATGGAAGAGTTGGTATCTGTTGTTAAAGAACTGAAGGCAGGCAAGGCAGCCAGAGAGGATGGAGTAGTGGCTGAGCATCTCAAGGCCTTGGATGAGGATATATGAAGACAGTATTAAAGCTCTGTAATGAGATCTATACGAGTGGGGAAATCCCGAAGACCTCAAGAGAAGTGCCTTTATAGCGTTGCCTAAGAAGCCACCTTATGTACAGAACATCCTACTGTAAGTTTAATGAGTCATTTGATCAAACTCATCTTGAAAATGGTCATGAGAAGAAATGAGCGACAGCTTGAAGAGAAGATTGGCGAGACACAGTCAGGTTTCCGTACCGGAATTGGAACTAGAGAAAGCATTTTAAACCTGAGACTGATTATAGACAAATACATAGAGCTAGAAAAGAAGATTTATCTATGTTTCATAGATTAGGCATTAGACCGTGCCAAACATGAAGAGCTGATTAAAACTTTGCAAGGCACAGAAATAGATGGGAAGGATTTGCTGTTAATACAGAACTTGTACTGGGACCAGAGTGCAGTGGTTAATGTTAACGGCTTTATAGGAAAATGTTAAAGATAAGTTATGTGGAGCATATCAAGAATGAAGAGGTACTGCAAAGGGTAAAGACCAGTAGAAAGTTGTTAGTCAACATACAAAGCAGAAATGCAGTTATTTGGGCCATCTTATCAGGAAAGGAGGGTTGCAGAAAAGCTTACTGGAAGGAAAGGTTGAGGGGAAGAGGTGTAGAGGAAGACCACGAACGACATGGCTGAGCAACATCACGGCATGGATGAAGATGGGTGCCGTGGCATGTACAAATCAAGCCAAGGACAGGAAGAAATGACACTCGCTGACCGCTCATGCCCTTGATGGGTGTGCGACTACCAGGTGACAGGTGAATCCTGTAAAAGGAGCCTTTAATTACTGGCCATACCATACTTTTGTATTTTTTCCGGTATTATCTCATAGTTGACTGTATCAAAGGCCTTCTTGAGACAACAAATATGAAACCATTATATTTACCCATATCAATATTCAAATAGATAGGTGAATACAAAGTGGAGTAATCTGATTTATATTACAGTTGCCATCCTACTGTGTAAGACTAAAGTCTCGCCTGTTTTGTTATTTGTTTTGGTAATTTGAAATCGGAATTAAATATTTTTTATTCAGCGTAAGCTCGACGGTCATTGGACATGAACTCAGTGATTTGAGTCTACCATCAATCCTAATTAAAGCCTCACTGTCTAACTTTGGGCTCAAGGGTCAAACACAATAAGCTTTGATGACACTGGCAACTCCTTTATCTGAAGCAATGCTCATCATGGGAAGATTTTCTTGAGCTTAGACAATTTGATACCGTTTTAAAAGCTCAGTCTCTGATGTCTTTACCACTCCTGTGTACCAGTTACGAAAGGCATGTTGCAGATCCTATATGAATCTTCTCACACAAGCAGTTCTTTTAACCAACCTTAGTCAACTAGAAAAACACATGGATTGTAGCATCCAGTCGGACTTTTGTTCCTCATGAGCTTATCACACCTAGCTAAGGTCACCTGTGAAATCTTTACTTTCTTGAGTTCCTGTATTGCACTGATACTGAAGGGAATTTTTGCAAAACTTTGAAAGTCCTTTACTAAATCTTAGCCAATTTGTGATGACCAGAACCAATCATGGATAAACTAGGCATAAGTGGAGTATTGTTCTTATTTGCTTAATGGATTTCTAACCTTTTAGAACCAGTGTTGAAAATCTACAGCAAAACCTGTATCAAAGATTCCTTTACCTTTGCAAAATTTGCTCAAAACCTAAAAATTGATTCTTATGAGGCGGAAATGTGTTCTTTTGACATAACCAGCCTTTTCACTAATGTCCCCCTTGATGAGACGATCAAATATGTGCCAATGCTTTGTACAGGGGAAAGGTTGAACAGCCCTCCGTCCCAGAAGAGATCTTTGTTGAGTTAATGGAATATGCCACT
>JANTCA010045869.1:0-18775 GCA_024741275.1 Chironex yamaguchii
CTGAACTGTTAACTTGGTAATGATTGTAATGTAAGTCTGACTAATGTCATATATACTTCAAATATGCCACTTGTGAGCGTATTTGTTTGTATTTGAGACAATAGAAGATCATAAACTGAAAGTTTAAAAAAATTATCATTATTTTATTTTTTATTATCCTATACCAGTTCTGATAGTTATTGAACTGACTGACTTTGAAACAAATTTGCTCAAATCTCACAAATACAAATGGACTAAGTACAGAAAATTAAAGAGAGATCTGATCAATCAGGAAATGTTATTGAAGTTGTTTCACATTTGAAACATCTACACTCGGCTCTATATCAAAGACAAGTATCAAATTTATAAAATATATTACCAGCTTTAACTTAGGTCACAATCGTTTGATTAATAAATGTTCAGAGGTAGCTATCAGATCATCATTCTACATCATCTAATTGAAGAAATAAGGACTGGACTTATCCAATATTACTAAACGTTTAATGATAATTTTCTTCCTTTTGTATTCTCCAGTGATATTATGACTGTTCACTTTTTCTATCAATAGTGTTGTTAATGCTGTATGTTTAAACTTCCATTATTAATCCTGCTGTCCCTAAATTGGCCTGGGGAAAACACCATGGAATAATAAATGTAATTGCATGAAAAAGGTATTTTGTATTCTGAGGGGATACTTGTATTAATGAAAGCTTTTAATATCTTGGATTCTAGTTTAACGTTCACATGGACGATTGTTAACACAAAATAAATTGGCTTAATGAATTTTTAAATAAAAACTGACTCTCTCTTACTACATCTTATGAATAAACTTAACACTTGTACCCAAAACGCATCTTTACATGTATACATTCAAATAAATATTAGGATGGTAAATACAAGCAAAAACAGCAATTCAGATGTCAAATTTTACAGTTTTCTTACCAAGTCCCAGACAGCATATTCTCTTGAACTCATCTTTGTAAATCCAGTTGAAAATAGTTTATCATCAGTAAGGAAAATAACACGTTGTGGTTTTCCTCCAACATGTCCCTTAAATTTCTACAAGTAAAGAAACCTGGTACTGTAATGTGATTTGCAAAATTTTCTGTATATATACAGAAAATAGATATATAATACATATAATAAATATAAATATATATACAATACGCATATGTGTAGGCATGTGCTAAAAGCACAGAATTGCCCTAGCATTATATATAGCTTTTCCCGTTCCAACCATCTCCACGTGCAGGTCACGAGTTCTATGCTCTTGTAAATGGAGAATGGATTCTAGACATGGACACTGCATCAACAGCACATAAAATGGCCTTAACTATTTCACCAATATATACCCAACACAGGCACTAGTAACATGCCCACTTTAAACCAGCTTCGCTATACAGATGTACCTGCTTATGGTCATGGGATATTATCCTTTTTGTATACAACACAGCAACTTCAGCATGAGAACAAGGACCTTACACCACACAACCTCAAATGCCTCTTGTTGCAGGCTAGCCAAAAAAACATATCAAAACTTGCACCACAACTGTGGCCTTTATGGAGTTTTCCAGACAAGTTATCCATTGACAATGGAATCATCCTAAAGGGCAATCTAGTCACTTTAGTAACATTTTCAACCAGTTACATACTAGCCATCTTGGGAACGAAAAGACCATGTTTTTGATAAGAGCAACTGTATCTTGGCCGAACATTAATAAAGAGCCTCCATACTGGCACAAAAACATACAATACATTTACTTGATTTTGACATACATCAATGGCTAATTATCAAAACTACTACACAAAATACATTACTACTCATTACTACTAATTTTCCGCTCTTAAACAAATCTTTGGAGACTATGGAATTATCAATAGCATAATTAGTGATAATGGCCCATGCCATTGCAGAATTTGCAAAGAAACTGTGTTTTGATCTTGCTATTTCATCACTTTGATATCCCCAAAATAATGGCATTATTGAGTGTCAGGTCAGAGCTCTAAAGAACACATTGAAGTAAAGGAATCCCATACAGATTGCAAACTTCCAATACTCGATCTGAGGATCACACTAGCATCACCATTTATTCCAAGTCTGGCACATGTAATTTCAGTAAGAGAACTCAAGTTGACCCTACCATCAAAGATTTGCTACAACCATCTTGTGTCCATTGCTCAACAACTTCAGCAAAGACAAGAAACTCAAAAAAATACTACACCCAACATGATCGATAAATTCACCACTACAACCAGGGCAGCAAGTCAGGGCAGAGCATCCATTACTTCAGACCTAGAAACCTGCAACAGTACAATCTACTGCCAGGGAACCACATTCACATACATAAATGGAAAATGGCCAGGTTTGTCTTGACCACTAATTTCTCTGACCCTATTTGCTAAAGTGTTTCCACCTCCTGAAATATGCATGTAACGAGTGAAGTCAGAGCTATACAGCCAGCTCCACTTCTTTAATCTTCTGTTCATAATCAGTCAACACCTGATCCTAAACTGACAACATGAAACAAACCAGAGAACACAGTAGTATACATATACTTATGTAAATGGACGCCACATAAAATCCTACATACTCCTTCACACACCATTTTATACTTGTAAGGAGATATAATGTCATCTTTTGTTAACTCGTACACAGCTGTTTTTGGGTACCTCCTGTTCTTCAATTAGAATGGCTACCTGGAACACACTTTATCAATGGTCAATATCCAGCCTTAACTATTAATATCCTTCTTCAATACAAGCTTACTGAACCTTACAGCTAAGCACCAGTCAACAAGGATTGTTTAAATATAGTACTATGACAAAGTTCAGTATAAGCTAGATACAATGTTTAGCCTCTTTAAGGGAAGAGCAGAATGGTTCTGAGGATTTTTTTGTATTTTTCTATGATAGCTTCACTCATTGACCAATTATTCTACATCTACAAACTGCTGCATATATAAGCTAGAAGTGGGATCAACAGATTATGTTCAATTGAATAAGGGTGAAATGTCTGTATAGGCATCAATGACTCATTGTAGATAGCTGTGCACATAGTGATAACCCTGATTTACTTTTTATCTACATGAAAGTGTTCATAATTTCTACAGCAACTACACAAAATTAACCACTGCATACCTGAATAATGTCCCCTGTTCGTGGGTTAATGATTCTGAATATCTTATCTTTGCATGCAGATACAATTTTGCTTCCAATTTCATTCCACTCAGCATTATACACTTGGTCAGGATGTTCAACATCTGTAATCTGTTCACCTGTTTCAAGATTCCACACTGCTACACATGGTTCATATGAAACACTCAGCAGGATATTGGCAGCAACTGGATGCCAACTGAGCTGAGACACCTTTTTCTGGTGGTTGACTGTAAGGAGTGGTGAATTTAGGTTCGTTGTAAGTCCACCATCGGGGATCTCCCAAATTTTAATGGCGCCATCTTCATCACTTGAGGCAATCATGTTATCATTAAAAGGGTTCCACTCTAGGTCCAATACATCATTCGAGTGTCCAGCGACCTTGGGTGCATTAATGTCTTGTCTGCCATACTGAAATATTAGTATATATAACGCATATGTTACTGAAAACCATACTAGCATTTTAATGTAACATAAATGTGGTAAATGGTGGCAAATGTGGTGTGAAAAGGTGCCACTAAAGTACCTAAGTGCCCAACACCAAAATGATTACGACATGCACATGATATTTGTGATAATGAAGAAAATGGCACAAATTTCCAATTGCAACAAAATTTCTACGGTCGAGACCTTCTCAACTGTCAAGAATATCTGCAAAATGATATAACTGTTGTTATTTTCATTATTCACATCGTATTGAACTTATAATCCTTATGTAAAACTATGGTTGCTTTTTACATACTGAAATCTGTGCAAAATGCCCTTCCCAGCAAATGGCAATACAGTAAACCCAAAAATGGATACCAGTAGGTATTATTGTATAAGCATATGGATTATCCTGACACAAATTACAACTTACAATAAAACAATAATAAATATCAATCCCTCGAGTGCTGCGGCTAATACATCGTGGCAGCCTAGCATGCGATCAAAAGTACACATGCCACCTGACACGACACACCTAACAGTCCTTACAATACAGCAATGTCAATAGGTTGCTGTGGTACGTATCCCCTTCACTTACTATGTTGCTTATGTTAGTATAAATGCCTCAAAACTCCTGTAAAGTGATTAGTGGGTGTTACCAGTCATAATTTTCAATTTAGCTCTCGAGACACTAATGTACCCAAATCAGCACAACCAAGAACAGCAGTTCAATTAACTGTTCGAGGGATTTTATATAACAACATAACTAGTTCCGTGCACAACGGCAGTGTTGGCAGGGCACCAAATATCAAGTTTGTATTATATATATTCAGTGACATTCCGAGACGGCTGCAACTGTCCCTGCGAGTCAATACGAACTCTTGTTAGACTAAGCACCACGAGAGCTGTGATCGTCAGATCAGTGTTAAAATTTTAAGAATGTGATCGACAAGTGGTTGGTGTGCATTCACTCCATTCCACTGAAATACAGTCAGTCGCAGTTTCGAGAATCCAGGGGCCGATGTACTTTGCCAATGGTTGTCAATTTCATGGAAGTTGTCTTCAATACAGTTCAATGAGCCCTTTTTGTGGAACTGCGTGATACGAAATACAAGCAAACAGTTGATTGTCTTCAAGGACAACTGAGGCTATAAAACATTCTCTTCTTGTCATTTCCTTGACATAAAAACAGTCAGCTATCCAGGTATTTAAAGGAGTCTGTCCGAAGGATCACAAGCTTGGAACATGCACCCAATCGTAAGGTTTTCTTGTGCTTGGTAAACCTTTCAGGACTACAGTATTGGACTACAGTCAACAAGGAAGTCCAGTATATAGTGCTCTTTTGTATTGTAAGTACGACTAATGCAACCTCTGCAAGTATAAACGATCTAAATACGTTGAAGAGCTCGTTTGATGCAAAATAGCTAGAACAATAGGCACCTATGCTCAAACCCAGTTACAATAACGCCTGAGTGGATTATGTTAGTTGGTAAATAGAGGTTTGTTGGCTGTAATCAGAAAAGGAAAGAACGTGTTACAACTGCATGACAGTACTCTCAAAGTATCTTTTTCGTATACGTACCCTATCATGAGGAATGACCAGAAAACTTCCCCCACCACCAGCATAAATGCAAACAGCGAGAAACTTAGAATTGGCAGCACAAAATTTGCCCTCCAAGGAACTTCTTGTGATGGTCACATTCTCGTAACACTGTTCCTTCCTTGACGCCGTCCCGAAGACATGGCGAAATTTCGACGCTCTGACAAACCTTCCGCTCATTCTGGCCACTTGAAAGTCAAAACGAAGAAGTCTGCTAGCAGCACGGCCTCCTAATTAAGACGCCGGATCGAGTCGTTGTGTGGCAAATACGCCAGTTCAAAGTTATGGGAGGGACCACGGGACGATGTGCCTGCCTTTCGAACAAGCCAGAGCGGAGGAGAGTTGACATGAACTGAAGACACTTGATGTTTGAATGACATATTGAAAAAATTAACCAACCGACGCCCACACTGAAAACAATAGCACTGCCAACAAAAATACAATAGAATATCCGGTCTCTTTTCAATGTGCTGTCTGCCTCGATGTCCGAACGAACCTTGACCGGTTTAAAAATTCTCCGTTAACATAATGCCCTCTAAGGCAATTTTAATACGAATTAAAGTGCGGTTAAATGGCCTTTTTACTTTCGGCGGTTAATATTGCAAAAAGGCAATTGTTATACATCGAACCAGGTTAAACAGCATTTATATTTCTTAAAATACAGTAGACTCCCGGTTATTGGAACCGGCAGTTATTTGAAATTAGTAGTTTTCATTTTCCTTTTGTTTTTCTTTAACAAACCATAGTGATTTCCCTCAGTTATTTTTCGCTCCCTTGGGCAAACCCCTCAGTTATTCGAATTTTTTTATTCACATCGTAGAAAAAATCAAGAAATTGAAAGGTAAACATTGTATTTTCTTATTTCAAATAATATATACAAAAAATCTCTTGAAAAGGCTTACTCATTTCACAGTTTTCGCTGAAATTTAATGTGCAAGGGATTCTCAATCCCTTATTGCCACTTACAGTTACACTATTTACTGAAAAATCGTTTGCAGTATCTGATTCCGAAAATAAGCACCATATTTGTTTTGAACGCTTACTCTTCCTTTCTTTGCGAAATATGCAAATTCTAAGTCTTCAAATAGCTAAATCTCAGTTATCCGAACCCTAGGTTATTCCAACCAATTTTCAACTTCCGTTGGAGGTTCGAATAACCGAAAGTATACTGTATAATGTTTGTAACATTCGTTTGTCCTTTCTGCTGCTTTTTTTGCTTGTCTCTTTCTGTAGATCATTCTTAACTTTTTATTATCCTTTGGCTCTATTCTGACTGGTTCTCTTTATGGCATTTTGACCCTACTCCTCCTTATCTATATGCACTTGATCTATGTACAACCTATAACTTTTTCTTTCCTATGACTAAACGCTCTAGGTAGAAAATACGCGGTCAGCTGTCTTCTTCACTACGGCGCTTAAGTTACAAATTTTACATATAATTTGTCACATACTAGAAGCATGGTTCTACATATTTACTAGATGATTATTTTACTTCAATAACTTTATATAATTATGAAAAATCTACCAGTTTGCTATTTGTATTAGACATTAGAAAAGCTGGCAAAAAGAACTATTACACTTACAAGCTCCTCAATTTACGACCTATGTCCTATAATGTAATGTTCCAGCATTCTTCACTTAGCTCTTCTAAATGGAAAGACACAAATGTTGCAAAGATAATGAAATTTGCAAGGAGATACAAGATTCCTTAGGAGTACATCGGCCGTAAATATTCTATGCTCCCAGGTTCAGGATTTTAAAGCTTGCTGGAAGAGATAGATGAAAGAAGAGTGAGGACATGCAAAACTCCATAACTGCCACTGACCCTTAAAACAATTTGAAAAGGTGGCATTGCCAACCTTTACTCAAACCACTTTTGCCTTATTCAGATTGCTGAAGCCATATCTGTAACCATTGCAAGCTGCTAAAGGTGCCACAGCAAGGTAAAATTTATAAATAATTATATGCTTGCTATGACGTGGATGAGGACCGTCTTGAGAGTTTCGAAAGAGACCTTTCTGCAGAAACTAAGTTGGCTTGTTAAGCTTGTGAATCAGCTCAAAACCTAGAAAACGTAGACTGTAATATTGTGTTCGTCCTTAATTTGTTGATAAAGCCTGATAAAATGAGCCATTAATGTAGCTATTCTGAGTTTTTATGTTCACCATGCTTTAAGAAATGCATCCAATCTTCTTGTAATGTACTCGGACCATAATATTGTGAATGGACTGCGAGACCTTGCAGAAATCATATGGAAAATGTTTGACTTAGGTAGACAAATTTTTTTGTTGGAAAATTATTTGTGGAAAAAGTATTGTTTCACAGAAAATGTTTCCGTTTTGTCTACCAAAATAGTGACCTGCAGTGCGCCGCTCCAATGCTTAATGCTTACATGAGCTTGTAACTGAGGAAACAAAAATGCTATTTACGCACTGATAGATATGGAAGCAGGAGATGCTCTCTGCTCGAAAGTAAAAGATATCCCTTCAAAACTGCTTTTTTATTTGTAGAAAAACTGTCTTAAATCATTCAGGTTTTCATATTACTAATTGCAGCGATAACATTGCAATCTAAAGGAAAGTAAAGGGCATGGGCCAAAAATTTTGTTTTCAGATGCCTCCCCCGCCCCTCACTTTTATAACCCTTGTCATCCGGCTGATTGTTTTTCCAAAGCATACGTTCGATTGGCAAAGGCCTAAGGACTTGGTTATCACTCCTGAAGAATTTCAGGTCAGGTGTGCCTTCATACCTGCTACTATTACAATGTAAACTAGTACTACCTGTTCCATGGTCGGGTTGTCGGCGACTAAACTGGCACCCCCATCAGGCAGGCGCTCGATTTTCTGATGAGGTGGGTGTGTGGACACCCAGCAGCACTAAAAACAAGAGCTGTCAACGGGAGGAGGAGCTCTAGCGGAGCCAACGGCCATCCACACTAATGGAGAGTAGAAAGTAGACCTTGTGTTTACTTTTGGCAGCCTCGTAACTCTCGCTTTCCCTATTTTGTTCTATAGTCCTCACACTCCGTGAGCGATGTTTCTGACAAAGGGGGAAGAATTGCTCTTTTAAGGTCGGTTGTTGTTTATTGTGGGTGGTATGCAGAGATGCTATGGGTAATTTTTTCCTTTGATGCCTTGTCACTACTAAGGGTGCTGGAGGTAAACGTTTACCTGGGTTGACGTTATCCGCCTGATAGTACAGGGACCCGAACCTTGGAGTAACTCCCAAGGAGGCTGTCCTATCAGCAGGTGTATAATACAGGGGCTGCTGTATTGCCATTTAGTGAACGGAGTCTGACCATGCAGTAGTTTCCGGTGGGGCCTCCCGATGCCATATTAGTGGGAATTGCTAGGGTTCTTCTTTCTTCAATGGTTTTCAAGGATAGTTATCCATTCTCTCTATGTTTTGCTTACAGTGACTCTACTGACCTCCTCTACATATTTCTGCAATGCTTGTTTCTCAAACTAATAATAAAGACAAACCCAGTTCCCCAAATCCTAATGTGGATCCCTACTATCAGGTCTCCTTTACCAACATCAGGGGTCTGCGTTCCAACTTTCCAAAGGTTGAAATCCATTTACATGAGACCAAACCTGACTTGTTGTTTCTCTGTGAAACCGGCATCGGCCCATCAAATTTTGTTGATGATTTCAACAAGGTTCCAGGTTATTTTACCATAGCCACTAAACACGACCCACAAAACCGCCATGGCCATGGAATTTGTGCCTACATCAAAGACAGTTTTCCATGTGGAAGGGACATTTCAAATGAAGACAATGAGTTATTGTGTTGTGCGTGTTTCCGTGTTGCTCTTGCTTACAGCACTGGTATTGAGAGTTTTGTACCTTCTAAGAAATTCCAACAGAGACCAAACAGCCAGCCATGGTATACTCCTGAATGTGCTGCTGCTATTGCTCACCGAAATCACTATTTCCATTGCTATCATCGGAACAGATGCCCTGAAACCAAAGCTGCCTTTACAACTGCTCGCAACCACTGCAAATGGATTATAAGAAATGCTAAAGAGTCCTATACCCAATCTTTTAAATCCAGAGTTGCTGAGCAGAGACTTGGCTCTCGAGAGTTTTGGAGGGTAGCAAACAAGATACTGAACAGATGTAAAACTTCTATTCCAACCATCATTAACGGCCCTGAAGTGATTTCGTCAGCTTCTGACAAGGCAAAGCTTTTTGCAACGATATTTGATTCATATTCCACTCTTAACGATCAAGGACATCCACCTCCGGAATTTCCCCCCTTGACTGAAAATACATTAAGTGATATCCATATAACTGTTCGGGATGTTGTCAACCTTATCAGGGAACTTGATTCCAGCAAGGCAACTGGCCCTGACAATATTCCAGCTATCGTCCTTAAGAATCTGTTGCCGGAAATTGCGCCTATCCTTACAAAGCTATTCGAACGTTGCTTAAAAGAGAAATGCTTTCCATCTCCGTAGAAAATTTCGTCGGTTTGTCCAGTATTCAAAAATACTGGTGAGCAGTCTTCTTCATCTCAGTATAGACCATTCATTCTCCTTAGTGTCATTAGTAAGTTGTTTGAATCCGTGATAAACCAAGCAGTTGTCAATCACCTCAACAAAAACAATCTACTTAGTGACAAGCAATATGGATTTCGTACAGTAAGATCAACTGCTGATGTACTGACCGTAGTTTCTCATAAGATTAGTAAATCTCTTGATGGGGGCTTTGTTTCTAGAGCAATGGCTCTTGACTAATCTAAAGCCTTTGATAAGGTCTGGCACAAAGGGTTGCTTCACAAACTTGCTACCCATGGAATATCTGGCAATGTCTTCTCAACGATCAAATGCTATCTCTCTGATAGGTTTATCAAGGTAGTTGTTAATGGGCAGAAATCCGAAGCACATTGTATCAACGCCGGTGTACCTCAAGGTTCTATTCTATGAAATGCAAGTTGTGGTCTTTTGACGCAGCTCTGCATTTATATAGTTTCTACACGTTTGTTGCCAGGTTTTTATTGGACTGATTTCAGCTGAAAAGTACGTTTTGGAATTAGCTAAACGGCTCAGGGACTTTTGCTTTAGTGCCTAATTTTTCCCGATGCTCCTATTGTATCCTACTGAAATTGCGTGTGAGAACTTTACATAGTCGTGGGAAAGTTGAAAGATTCGAAATTATATTTCTAGGCGTTCGAATCGAACTTTAGTAACGTCGTCAAATAGTTACCCTTGCATTATGTTACTTTTTATTCTTAGAGTCTTCTCAGTCAGGTAGGTTTTGTGCCTCCCGAGCTAACGTTCAGCTAAACTGTTAAACTTGTGTTAAACGTTTTTTATTGTATTCGGAGTTTCTGTAAATTAATTTGGCAAAGTGAATCGAGTCCGAGTGGCAACTAAACTCCATAAAGAACATCAGACTTCTGTGGAACGATTTTTCAGCATTTGTCAAATACACGCGTCTGTGCACTTCATTCTATGCCCAACTCTTTTCTTGATTTTCATTAATGATCTTCCAAATCACATTCTGAGATCATTTGTTGACATCTATGCAGACGACACAACTGTCTATGGCTGCACCTCGAAGAGCATTGGTGATCAATGTCTTGTGGATTCCTTCTCTCCTGACCTGGAGCATGTAGTTGAATGGGGAACAAATGGCTTGTTATTTTTTAACACCTCTAAAACCAAGCCTCTCTCCTTTCACCATCAACATTGAAATGAATTACTCTCTTCTTGAAGAAGCCCCTCGCCTTGATAAGCTCCTAGGACTGACTTTCACTCCAGATTTAAAATGAAATACTTACATCCAATCTGTTGCTTAAGTTGCTGGTAAAATGGTTGGATCATTCTACCACTCCAGAAAGTATCTGACGCCTGATGCAATCCTCTACTTATATAAAAGGCAGATACGCCCTAAGATGGAGTATTGCTGCCACATCTAGGGAGGTGCTGCTCAGAGCACTCTTTCTTGCCTTGACAGAGTTCAAAATCGGCTTCGCAATCTTGTCAGAGATGATCTGTTCAGTTCTCTACAGCCCCTTTCTCACAGAAGAGACGTTGCTAGTCTTTCTCTACTCTATCGGTATTTCCATGGTAAGTGCTCGACTGAGCTTCAATCCCTAGTTACTGGATGCATTTTTTATGAGATTTACCAACGTTTTTAGAAGAAATAGGGGATTAATGGGATGGTTTGCTCCTCTACCTCTAAGTAACCATGATGAAAGAACTTGCAATGCAATTTTTATCTTATATTTCTTTATGCAAACATATCCAAGAGTCTCTGTCAAACCTTTCTTTCAAATCTATTGTACTGGAAATTCTAATATTTTGAAACTTGGACACTACAGATAAATTGCAACAGAGTTAACAAAGGGGGTTCTCATTACAAAAATTTGTTGCATATTTCAGTTAAGCAAGGGCACTTATTCCCTTTGACTCCTCCTTAGATCTCACTTCTGTTCGTGGCTATTTAAAATGTTGAAGCTGGGCGGAGAAACTATTGGTCTTTGTTTCCTTCTTATTGGGTTTGTTAATAGTTGCGTATCACAGTCTCTTACCTTAGGTTTCAAAGTCCCCTCTTAGCATATGTCTCCCCCATATGGGAATTCTTAAAAAAGATCCTGCTTGAAAGACACATTGGGCATCATATCAGAAATTTGAAACTTATTTAATCGGTCTTTACAGAAGAAAGTTCAACGAATTATAACAGAAATAATTGTTTAAGAAATTTCAGGTTTATGAATATTGTGCCCTTAAAGTTAAAAGAGTATTGATAGGTGGAAAGTACTTCAGAAACTGTGAGACGACTGTCTAAAAGGTCAAGACGTGATGTTAGAGGACACATCATAAGTGTGAAACATCAAAAGGAGATACTGGACTATTTTTACTTGGTTTAATAAGGAAATATGCTGTCAAACAGTCATGGAAAGGAGCAAAGACAAGATAGCTTTGGATTGGGTTTAATTTGCTCTATTATCACGAGGAAAACACGCAAAGCAAGGTAGAGTTTGAGACCCAGACCGTAGAAAAAACGATGAGGCAAAAATGAAAACTAAGCCAGTAGAAGTCAAAGGGAATCAAAACTACCCTAGTAATAACATTTTGATGGCATGCGCGTAATGCAATTCGAAGTAAAGAAATGACTGCCATAGGTTGACTTACACTTTTATACAATTTATTGTAGTGTCACCAAAAACAGTTATTATCATTTCTTTTAACTCATTTGTAGGATTTGCATCTCATGCAGATCAATGTTTAAAATATTATCAATGTACCGAGGTTGAGTCCCAGATTTGACAGATCTCTTATAGTTTCTTTAGAGAGCACTTGCATTGACTCATTTACCAAGACTCAGCAAAATTATTGAAGCTAGTATCTGTACCAGAAAGTACAGAAGTGTAATCAGTGATTTAGATTTTGCAGATGATATCGCTGCGGTCACTGAAAGTCCTAACCAACTACAGCGAATGGTATGCAGAATTCATAAATCTGCTCTGCGCGTTGGCCTTACTATTAGCACGACGAAAACAAAAATTATGCACTGCTCTGGTCAAAATCAACAACAGTTTCCACAAATAACAGTTGAGCAGACAGCATTGGAGTGTGTGGAGTCATTCACTTACCTGGGCAGCACTATTTCCGCAAACAGGGATGGGACAGCAGAAGTTTTGGAGAGAATTGCTAAGGCACAGGGGGCAATGAGTATGCTCAAAGCCTTGTGGAGAAATCATCGAGTGTCCATCAATGTAAAACGAAGGGTGTACCTTGCCAGTGTCAGACCTGTGTTACTCTATGTTTGTGAAACTTGGCCTCTGAAGGTAGCCCATGAAAAGAAGCTGGATGCATTCAAACATAGAATGTGGCGCTGGATTCTCCGCATCTCATATCGGGATCAAGTGCAAAATACAACAGTCAACTGGAATAGTGGAAACAGTGACCGTTGCTATCAAAAAGAGACACTTGGTGTGGTTGGGCCACCCACGTCCTACGTAGACCTGCTGTAAATATGGCGAGACAAACTCTCTTGTGCCCTGTTCCCTGCGAATGGAAAAGGCCTTTGCGTGGAGTGCATAAGACCTGGAGAAGAAAAGTCTTCGAAAGCATTAACTGTACCGAGTCCTGAATCGAAACGCTAACATGATTAAAGCCCGCTGGCGGAAACTGTTGTGCGAGTTGGCGAAGGACCGGACCGTATTTGGAGATATGATCGACGATGTATGCGTCGTCTAACCGAGGGATTACTTGGAGGATGAATAAAGAGAAAGAAGATATCAGGTAGACTGGGTATCCGTCTATTGGCGTGTACTCTTACAAGCAGTCTATAAAATATCCATTTATCGCCGTTTGCACTAGTTCCAGATAAATGTAGACAGGGTGGCATTGCACAATTAACCGAAGTAAGGTCATGATTGTGACCAATGAAGATTTGAAGCAGAGTCTTATGATTACTTTGAACTCTGGTCATCATTCTTTAAGTTGGAATATCCTTGAAATGGTAGACACTTTCCATAGCTTAGCAGTTAATAACGTTAGCAGCTATTGGTCTTGTCTCATTGTTTTCATAGATTGGCGCAAGCAGTTATGTCTTTAGTTAGGACACATCATACGGTTCCAAGTCACAAGAAAATGTAGATTTTAAAGGTAGCAAAGAAGATAATAAAGAGACGTACCGAATAAAAACAGCCAACTTTAAAAGATAAAGTACATAAACTACAATAGATAATGACGAGTTAACATTAAAAAGGTCATTCAGTAGAGCAAAGGAAGACTATACGTTATAGTAAACGTGCCCATCTTCATTCCATTGGTTCTCTCACTCCGACTATTCTATTTCGTTACAAGTCTACCATTCATCCCTACATCGAATATTGTTGAAAAGGTGACTTGACATTTATAGCTTTTCCCTAAAGATTGCTGAAGATAATATTATTACTCTGAAAACTTTGAAAATGTCAAAATTCAAACTGGCAGCCTACGTATGTGTTATCAAAGAATAGAGAGATCTCTATCTCCCTGTTCTGTGATGTTGTAGTCGACATTCATGCAGAGACACGCGATACTTGGTGAAAAACAGCGGCATTTTATCATTTGATCGTGCCAGTTTTAGTGCTACATGGTATTCGTATTTTTAATGCTAGTTAACAGTAGCTAGTAACACTATTTCATTATAAGACGCTGTCGTGGTATTGTCTTTTTGTTTGGATTTCAACTAAACCTGCCGTATAGAAATTGTTAAAAAACTTTAAATACTATGGCAGCAGTTTGTTGAGTATGTACTTGTGTTTTTTGGTCTGCACAATACGCTTACAGTTGGTACAGAGTGTGATTAAGTCTACTGGCTTAATTACCACTTACTGCTCGTCGTTTCATCTCAGTTCTGGGCCTGTCACGTTCCACTCCCATTCGTGGTGTCTCCAGCTTATAATAGAAGTAATTAAATTCAGCTATCTTGTCTTTGTTCTTTTCCACCTTCTGTCGTCTCTCTATCATGTCCACTACCTCCATGCCCCTATTTGTAATACAATTGTCTCTAAGTGTTGCAACTTCAGGCTCTTGCTGTTCCAGCTTCTCCCCATTCTTCTTCATTGAGCTATTTACGTTAGCCATACCTGCTCGTGATATGTTAACCGTAGATCACTTGTTATAGCTCCACATCCGTCGATTTGAACTTGGTCTGAAGGGAACGACTTAGTACTGTCATCAAGCATACTTGAAAGTTCGTTTTCCATCCGCCAAAGTTTTATGCCAACAATTTTACAGTAAGAATATCGCGCCAGTAGCTTATCAACTATTTACGAGTAGTTACGCCACTCGCTTTGGTTTAATGATGCAGAAATACAGTCAGAAATACGTTTTGAATAACACAAAGTTGCATCATCATCTTGTGTCATCTTCTAAGGAGAAGGTTATCTGTCAAGGCCCTCCATTTACCGCCGTCCTGCCCTACCCTCTTCATGTTGATGGACTCTGTCTCTATCCATTCCAATATATCTCCTGCTCACGTTCTTCGTGGTATGCCCCTTTCCCTCCTTGCCATAAGGCGACCCTTTAACAGAATCAACTCCAGGTTATCTGCTCTGGTGATGTAGCCAAAGTATTGTAGCTTTCTTCTCTTGTTGTTGTTCAACAGATTTCGTTTTCACCCATACCCCTAAAATACCTCAACATTTGTTTCTCTCCTTGTATGAAATGGCACTCGGCATGCAACAGTAGCACCAAATTTCAAATGCTTCTGGTCTTTTTTTTCATTTTCCTTTGTAAACACCCAAGTTGCATCACAGGCTGTGATTTGCAGCATGTAAAATTTGAAACAATGGATGAAGGCCTCCTCAGAAGTTCTTAGCAAAGCTCCTTCTTATTGCTTTAGCTACTATTCTGCTATTGGATAAAGTGGAATGTGTCATTTGCATGACAATCGAGCCTAAATACCTAACACAAGTAAAGCAACCTGAAGCACAGATGTTTGAAGTTCTACAATACCAGGACTGAACATGATTTATGAAACCTACGCTCAAGATTTCATGAATATTTAAAAATTACTGTACACAGAATGGTAATTTTTTGCAATTCAAAATTCACATAGCAAAAAATACATCGCATTCAAAATATGTAGTGAAAACTATGGCAAACTTTGGAAATCAACGACAGTAAATACGGTAAATCATTATTTAACTTAATAGTAGATATAACAGAGGAACGAAAATACATAAAAATCTTCAAACAATTCATTTCTGTGACAAGTTTTATCTTAAACTATTAATAGTTAGTTGTCACCCTACGTAATAAATGATGAATAATAAACAATCATCCTGTTTTACTCTTCATTATAAATAATATGGAATCAGTGCTTCTAATGACTTTTGACCGAAAATAACTATCATTACCCTATCCTTAAAAACTTTCCACGTTTCTAAACCTCTCAGAGAGCCGAGATAATTTATTCCCCTACCCACAGTAAAAAGCTTGTTTTTTCTACTTGAACGGGAAGCATAATAAAAAGGCAAATTCCCACAAAAGGAGTAAATCTTCTTATTACCTTCCTTCCCACTAAGCAAAGACTCCATTTACATAAATCTCAATACAGTTTCGTCATAGTGTCTATGTGTCTATGTAACGTCAATAGTTTAGATCAGACCATGCTGTATTAATAAGATGTCAGCCCAGAGATCGGGGGTACCAAAACCCCAGCGACCAGGGGAAGATGTCAACGAAATACGTGCAAAGTTATAATGTCAACTGATTGTTCAACTGAGTCAAGTCTTTCTTAAATGTACTTATAACCAATACTTGGTCCTTTTTTACCACACATTCATGTTACTATGCAACACATACCATATAGCTTTGAATTTTCCAAGCAGTGACAGTTTTCCCTCATTTGTTGACACAAAATCATTTGCAATATCACTTATATTCAGTACGTCAGTTTTCTCTTTGTGTACATATAAAATCATCATCTGATTCAACTGATTCTGCTCCATGGATAATCTGAGAAATGTTATGATCCTTCTTAGAGCACTGAAAGAATGCTCACTGATCGCATTTGTGACTGACATGACAAGAATAAGTTTGACTAGGGTAATCACTTGACTATACAGTGCCAACTTTCCAGCTGGTTGAGTTTTCAACTTTTTCACGATGACCATGAAAGTCACTACCTTCTTCAAACAAGCACTTGAATGAAATCAACTGTGTTTCCAATGAAAATGATGAGTTGAATGAAATCAACTGTGTTTCCAATGAGCATGATGGCAAGTGATGAAAATCACTGACCTAATTAAAAATGTTACGAAAAGTTTCTGATATGTTTTTACGAAAGCAACAGAACTGCAGTCAGCTCCAAACAAATCAACCAGTTTTTTCTTGTCTTCGAAAAAGATAAAATAAATTGCCTGTCTGTGAGTTTGTATACAAAAATAGAAAGAGGAAATGTTATGGAATTCGAAAGCCCGCCTTTTGCGCTGTGGAAAATCACGCATTATTTTTTCCGTATTTTTGTGTCTCTGGGGTGGATACCCTACAAAATATTGGGAGCAGGTATCCCACCCCCCGCCAGCTACGTTGCTGCCAAAAATTGATGCATAATATATCGTTTTCCATTAATGCTTGGAAAATTTGAGAGGACAAGGAAGTGGATTATTAATGGTTGACGAGATAATTGGGAACAACCTAACCCAAGTGTACTTAGTGAGGTAAGAAAATGGGAGTTTTATGCTACACCCGACTGCAGAGTTTTGCTTATTTATGTAGAGATGACAGAATTTGAAAGTACCAATATTTGAAGGTCGATAAGTCTATTGTTTTAGTCAAAAATAACAAAAATAAAAGTGTCGTTCAAGACGTGAAAACATAATCTTTTTTTACTACTTTGAATGTGACTCAGTTACTTTCACACCCTGTATATAAACAAAATGCCTGTAACATGAACTTTAGCACATGACAATTGGTAACAAAGATACAGTGCAGTGATAAATTTGCCTTATGCACGAAAATGTCTTACTCTGTATAAAATAGGGAATGCAGACCTAGAGCAGAGCAGTATGATTATCCTACTAGAAAGGACTTAACCACCTTCTCTCAATCAAATGTACTCCAATTTCCCAACTCTATGAAACTGATTTTAAAATGAAACATGCTTGTAATGTTTAGACAGGATTTGATACTATTTGTAATGAATATGCATATAAACGACAGAAGCAATTATTGCAGTTTGACTGTAAAATATTCAATGCACAAGTTGTCTAGGATGTTTGACACAAAGGGAGTCTCTTTTTAATTTTTAGCTCTTTTCCAGTCCTCCAGACCTGATTAAGACCTCTTTTTTATTAATTTAGTCGATCAAAGTATCAAAGCCACCATGTTATTTATATGTTAGGGCAATTTTTTGCTTTGTTGGTTACGAAAAGTTACCATTACAATGCATTCATACTTTAAATGCTCCTTATAGCTTTAAATAATCGCAGGTTTTTACGTGCTAAAAGAGGGGATCTACTTCCAGAAGGAAATGATGTACTTGGACTGTTGTGCCTGAAATGTAATTTGGAATATGACGGCCAGGTAGAAAGTACTTCCAGCCAGGTAAATTGTAATCAAAAGAGGAAAAAGCTCAAAAGTAAAGCAACTCGCGAGGGATACATAGCTAAAGCAGCTGAAGAGTTTTATTTATACCTGAAAGATGTTAAGCATGAAAATCTGGACGAGTCTTCCTCACGGTTCCCACCCCCAACTATTAGGACCCTTGCATTAAGCACCCGAGAGTAATGAGTACATGAAAGAAGTGCAATGACATCGATCTTTATTCAATCGCATTAGAGATTCCGCAATAACATCACATTGTTTATTCAAAATTTTGGATACAAAATGGCGTCCACAGCTAGAAAAGCACAATTTCTATTGATCCACTTTTTGCCATGTCCTGTGTTTTACTTAAAAACGTTGCGCCGAAGTTGCGGCGTAACATACATGTCTTCCAGTAAGGGTCATCACCATGTCTTATACGTATCATGGTGGGTAGTAATAATAATGATAATGATAATAATAATAATAATACGAATATTTATACAAGATAAAACACTTCAGCGGATCGTTGCTGTTATCAATGTGTGGTTTAACCAAATGTTTGCGGCCGGATGCCACTTCTG
>JANTCA010045880.1:0-18772 GCA_024741275.1 Chironex yamaguchii
AAACATGTCTTATAAATTTAAAACATTGGTCATTGCTTTTAGACTGATTGCTAGTTTTGTCGTGTCACGTAACTTTGTTCTTTATTTCAAATTGCGTCCCTTGATACCGTAGTAGTAATCTTCCTTATTTCCACCGTAGGTGACTCAGCAGAAAATGGACGGTGTACCTTAAACAGGATTTATCTCGAAGACCACAAAACCTTATTATTTAGGAATGGATGCGACAACTAATCGAAGGGTTACTTGGGAAAGTTCAGTATCTTCAAGAGATAATGCCTTGACTTTGCTCAAGGATAAGGATAATCGCATTGCTCGGCTTAAAGAAGAACTCCGGGTGGAGAAAGAAATAAATCAACGATTAAGTCAAAATCTAAATGATTGTGCAACCGTAGGACAGAGGCTGGCTGACCTTGTAAAAGAGGGAGGGAAAGGAAGAGGAGAACTTCCTTTTCAGTATGACCTTTATTCACTACATGGTGTTATACTAGCTGGTGTCAGTGAGCTAGAAAAAACTAGTGAGCAGCTTGCTATTTGTAAAAAACATCTGGCCGCATCACAAGATCCTATGACGTTGGTGGAATCTGCGGGAGTACGTCCGAAAAAGTACAAGATATCTGGTAAAATCTCTACAGTGGTCGATCTTTCCGATTGCCATGGTACCTTTTTCGATGTTGCATCTTCGGAGGTCAACCTTCTCAGAAAGAACTTTGCAAAGTTAGAAAAGAGAGTGAAGTCCAGAGAAGCCATATTTTTAAATCTCAAAGAAAATAGCAAGAGAAATAAGAAATTGTTGTGGAAAAGGCTGTTTCAAGTTAAGGAAGAAAGAGCCGAATACAGCAGAATGCTCAAATCTGTGCTTGCTATGATAGGAAAGCCAACTGAATCACATTCACATGACAATATTGATGTCGAAAGTGTTGAAAGCTATGTAAGTTCCTACAATGATTCTTGTAGCATGTTATCCATCTCACATTCAGAAACCCGGGAATACTTTGTCAATAGTGACATGCTGAACATTCTCGTTGCCATTGTTGATAAACTTAATGCGTTTTCCTTCGAGCTAGAAATTGAAAGTCAGGGACAGGAAGGCCAACTCAAATTGAATGGAACCATTCCTAAGATGAGAAAACAGATCCACAAATTATACGAGTGGAAAAACCTAATTACCCAGCTGTCTAGTATTCGTCTAGCAAATACGAAACTCGATGATGAAGTCGAAACAAGTGGCAGATGTAAAGGTAATACGGACGAAACCATTGAAGACTCAAAGGGGAATCTTTCTGAAGTTTTTTCTGTGGAAGACGAGAACTGTTTTTCACTAGAGGCAATGATGGAAGAAAAACGAAGATTGGAGCATTTACTGGATATAATGCATGACAAATTAACTAAACTGAAAGAAAAACTTGAGAAACCTATGCTCAGTAGTAACCCAAAGAAGAATGAGAATAGGGAGTTAATAAGGGAACAAGTAGTGGGATTTGACAATACCAAACGGAAACATTGGAAAAGTACAAACGAAAAGGTCGAAAATAAATTGATATGTGACAACTCAAAGACTTCTGACATCAAGAATTTAGAAAAATTTGAATCCCTCCATGAAGAAAGAACGAAATCACACATTCCACTTGCTACTGAACCTGAAAAGTGCAAACCACTAGTTGACAGAGCAGATAGTGTGGAAAATGAAAAAAAAGTTTTCCAGGATACAATAAGGCATCTTACCAGCAATCTTGACGAGTTGGATCCAGGTTTACATGATACAGACGAGATACGGAATTTATCAGATGAAACAAGCCAACCTGATGAAGTCAGGTTTTTGGTGAATCGAGTGGATGACCTTGAAATCAGTTTACACAAATCGCAAATTGAACTTGAAAGATACCAAGCTTTGCTCCACCAGAGGAATGAAGTATGTCAAGAAATGGAGGACAAGATACAAGAGCTGGAGCAATCTAACAACAGTTTGCAGAGTGAGATAGAAAACCTGCTTAACTATAAACTGGAGAGATACAACGATCATTCTCAACGCGAAGAAAAGAGCACCTTTCTAAAACAAGAGCATCCGACTCTTAATTACGAGAAGAAAAGCATTGCTGGGATCCTAAATGCCAAAGACAAACAAATCTTTGAGTATGAAAGTGTTATTGATGACTTAAGGGCGCAGTTAAAAGAGTGTGGAGAATGCGTAAGCAGTAAGCATTCGTGTGACATAGAGATCATACAAGGTCTTCAGGCAAAACTAAAGGAGCAAAGTAAAGAACTGATGCACCTTAAATTGGTGGAGGACAAAAGTGAGCAATTCTATGTTGAGACCCGTTTATGGCAAGCCAACTTTTGCAGCGATCTTGACATTCTCAAAAACGAATTGGAAGAGAAAAACGAATCCAGGAAGAAATTGCTGTGTGATTACTACGTGCTTAAACAAAAACTAGAAATTGCGGTACAGGAAAATTTGACTTTAAAGACTGATCTAGACAATCAATCCGTCAAGTTTGGTAAGCTTAAGGATGACTACTCTGCTCTTATTAAAGAGACAACTAATCTTGAATCTAAGATAGATGGTCTTGACAAAGAAAACTCGAACCTCGTTCAAGAGCTAGAAATCACCAGGAAAGAAGTTTCTTCAGTAAAGATATCCTTGAAAGAATCGCACTTAAAATCCGACGACATCAATTCTCTTCTAACGAAGTTAAAAGAGAAAGAAACACTTACTAGAAAACTGCTTGCGGATGAAAAGGATAAAAGGGAGCATCTTCAAACTGAGAACAAACTGCTACGAAAGAATCTATTGGAAGTAAAGACTAGTACCGAATCCCTCCAGTACCTTGTTATCAATTGCAAAGAAGAGAAAGATTTTATGTCGGAAAAACTGAGCAACCTAGCTGATCACGAACAAGAACTTCAAAAGTCATTAGCTCAAGAAAAAGAAAAGTGTGCTGAATTGCAGAATTCACATGATACAATGAAGAAAGAGATCCAGAATGCAACTGCTCTCCTCCATGAAGAACATACCGAAGCACTACAAAATATTGTCGTATTGCAAACACAGCTGGGTAGGTGTCAACAGGAGAGAGAAATTCTTAGAATTGAGCTAGAAAAAATTAAGAAAGAGAATATCAATAAGGAGGAAGTACTGACACAGAAACAAACTACCTTGGAAGATGAGTTGCGTGACCTTCGAGCTGAAAATCAAAAATTTGTAACCGAGCTACTTTTATATGAGAAGAAGATAACAGCCTTGCAGACTGATAGAGAAAAATGTGAACAAAAAATAAAAATATCAGAAGAGGAAATTAAAAGGCTTGGTACAGTAATATTAGAAAACCATATCAGGATTGGAGACCTGACAACTGCTGAAGAAAAATTAAAGTCAGACCTGTCAAGGACCTCAGAGGAAATCCTGTCATTAAAAGACAGGGAACGTGTTCTAAATGAGGCCTTGCATTTAAGTAACACTGAAATCATGAATTGGCAAAGTCTTTACAAGGACTGTGACTCATCAAACCGTTTGCTACAGGGGGAAGTTGAAAGACTTAATGGAGAAAAGAATAAGATTGAGACGGCAATTCAACAAATGAGTGAACAAAAAACCACAATGGATAGATCCCTTACTGAGCAGCAAGAGAAAGACAACTGTGTGGCAGCCTCCAGGTTACAACTCGAAATGGACTTCCAAGAGACGTGCGAGAAATTACAAGAGTCGATTAGCCACTGTAACTCACTTCAGAAAAGAATGGAAGAGTTATCAACTGATGTCATAAATAAGTCAATGGCTGTAGATAGCTTGACAGTTTCCTTGCAGCAATGTGAGACAGAAAGTCAAATATGGAAGCAGAAGTGTAAAGAGTTAGAGCTAATTGTTGAACGACATCATATATTTTTAGAAAAGGAACGTGATCTACCTACGAAAGATATTGAACTGCAAGATCTATCCATGAAGAACAAACTGAAGCAAAATGAAACTCATGCCCTAGACAAAACTTTATATGCTCGTCGAGAGGTCTTAAAGAAAATCCATTATTGCGTGTCCTTATCTGTTTGCGATCTGAAAAGCCAGTTGACTGCCATCAAAGAATTTACCATTGCTGAAAGTAACAAACTACTCAAAGACGTGCAAGAGGAAATAACAAGTTACGTTACAGTGTCAAACAGGACATCTGCTTCTACGGCTCTTACTATAAACAGCTTGCCAAGAACTACAAGAAATACCATTGATAACAACGATCTCAAGACAAAAGACGCTGAATTATGGGCCTTATATAAAAAAATCGAGCAAATTGATAATGCTTGCAGTGCAAGGGAAGATGAAATCTTGGACAAAGATAAACAAATAAAGAATTTAAAAGAAGAATTACATAGAAAAGAAAAGTACTTTGAGGAAGTACTCAGTGAGTTGGATAGCTTACGAGGCCAAAAAAATCCGGAAGAAGAACAAATTCAAACATTGGTTGAAACACTGCAAGCTACACTAGAAACATTAAAATCCGAACTGGTGACCATGAAACAAGAAAACGAATCGTTAAAAACGCAGGTAGAAATAACGCGAAATGAAATGGAACGACTACATTTCGATTGCACGGAATCAAAGAGAATACTGGACAATCTTCGTCATCAGCTGCAGGGAAGTGTTTACGATGAAACGGATTCAGGGCCTCCTGCTCATGATTTACAAACAATTTGTAAAGAATTATGTGTTGTTGTAAAAGATATTTTAGGAAAGAAACCAATGCCAGATACGTTTAAAAGTAGAACAGAATATACCACAACAGCAACTTCACCTCATGAGTCAAATGCCAAATTTGATGTAGAGCAAATTGAATTGTTAGAGAGGGAAGTTGAAAGGCTCCATGAAAAAATGAAAACTAACAAAAAAAGCTTAAAAGAATCACGACAAAAAGACCTAGAAACCAGATATCAACTAGCAGAATTAGAAAAAAAATTGGCCATAGCTGAGAGTGAAAAGGAGAATTTCCGTTTACAAATAACCTCTATGAGAAATGAGAAGAAAGATGTTGAGAGCTCTCAAGAAAGTGTATTGAAACGAATGCAAGACCAACTGTATGAAAAGGATGCCATGCTTTACAATTTACACGGTGAGGTGGGGAAATTGAGAGAAATTATCGAAAAGGAAAAACTTCTTAGCAAGGAAAAACTAAAGAATTTAGAAGAAGCGAAAACAAGGCTAACAAATGAACTAGATAGAACTTCAAAACTTGTTCGCAGTTATAAGACTGAAATAGAAGATATGCAAGACAAACTGTCTCACTATCGAAACAAAATTAGGGATGAAAGGGTAACTATTGAAGAAAAGTGTGATAAATCGAAATCAAAACAAGTCGCCGTGATCAAACGAGAACTCTCCGAGGCTGTAAAGGAGAAATATGCATACATGACAAAGGTTCAGGAATTGACGGGTGCATTAGATATTGCACAAGAAAAAATAACAAACCTGAGGGAGGACCTATCAAAAAGTCAAGAAGGCCTAAAAGTTTCTAAGAAGGACCTCGTTTTAGCACAAACTGAATTACAGTGGCTTCAATCAGCTCTAAAAACTGCCAAAGTAAACAGGTTAAACCATGAAAAAAACACATCCTGAGACAACAGTTGCATTTGAAGAGAGTGATCTTCATGCTTTGAACGGAATTTTTACCTAAACAACTGTATATCGTAGCAGGGTATTATCCACATTGCGAAGCGATGTTCATGGATTAACTATACGATTGTAATGGAATGCCTAAGAGAATTAATAGTCAAGATCTAGCATTTAAAACGATCAGAGTACTAGCATCCACTCTGGAATAATATGAACCCAAAACGAAGTGGGAATCTTGAATTACAGTTATGGTGATATTGTATTATCTACATTAGATTACGTGACGTAGTCGTCTTTCTTAAAGTGGAGGTCGTTTTATATACGTGTGATTGTTTATCGCGGCTTAAAAAGTAAAATTTCTTTAGCGGAAGAAAGGCATTGACGTCATCCGAAGAGCCTCTGAGGTAAAATATAGCTTAATGTTTGGGCAACATGGGACGAAAATGATTAATTACCCAAAATAGTTCTCTTGTTACAGACATGTAATGATTCATCAGAACACTCTTCACGTAGAAACACTACTTGCATCATAAAATGGAAATTAGAGGTAATTTACTCACAGCCTATGCAAATGTAAATAGCAGTCGCTTTAGTAACTAAAATGCCGAAAATGTTAATTAAAAATTCCAGTTCTAGGCTGGGCTCCTATTCGAGAGGAGCGGCTATTTAAAATACAATTTTGGTTTCTTTGTGACAACTGTTAAACTTATAAAATAGTAAGAAATGATTAGTAAATAGAAGATATATACGAATGGCATGGTATCAAATATTTTCAATATCAACGAATTCATCGTCATCATCATCTTGATAGCCTCCTCTACATCTGAAACTGAATTTGAGAGGAAGAAACGGATTTGTTTCGTCTTCTAAATCCTTGTTGACCATTTGAGATTTACACATTTCCTTACGGGCTGCGCTCACCTTAAGCTTTAATTTCATATTCAAAAACTCGCCCATAAGCGCTTATTCGAGAGGGGCTCTTGTTAAAAATTTCAGATTTTGGGATGAGCGCTTATTCGAGACGGGCGGTTATTCGACAGTGGGCGCTAAATCGAGCATTTGGCAAGATGTTAACAAGCGAAATTTGTAATCTAATCGCTCTTTTCAAGAAGATAACTTTCCACCCGCGAATTTTCGACTAACAAAACCTTAGTAGTACGACATACTGAACGTAACCAAGGATATTTAATTGGCGAATGGATCCTTCCTTTCTTTAAAAGGAATGAGAAGTTGTAAGTCTGTTCCTGCTAAATAATCGCAGTTTAGAAAATCACTTGATGCACCTTGAATCAAATGTAGTTACTAGTGACCCAACTATGTGTAGATACTGTGGTTGTAGATTGGACGAAATGCTAATATGTATACTTTCAACATATATTACGTTGTTTAAACAAGGCCAGAACTTCACGTTCTTGATTGCTCTTTTTTCTGAGGTCACCGATGTATGGAATTATTTAACTGCTCTTCCGGAGAACTACACTGCATGTTACTGATCTAGAGAGTAACGATAGTTAATTATTTTGATAAACCATAGTAGACTAAGCCTATTTAACTTGTCTTTTCTCTCAATATTGATAAAAAGTTCTCAGTATATACAGTCAAATACAGGAGATTTAATTCAAATTTAGGGCATTCTAGTACTAAATTTGGTTTGTGAATATTACTTCCTAATTGTGATCAATTATTCTCCTGATGTGGTCACATCTTTAAGTATAAAATGCGTGGTTGTTATCTGCAAACTCAATTTCGAATCAACGAAATATAATGATTGACTTCATCAAAATGGTTATGTTATTTTGTTGTAAAGGGCATTTTAGGAAAGAAACCAACGCCAGATACACTTGAAAATAAAACAGAACATACTGCAAGAGCAGCTTCACCTCATGAGTCAAATGCCAAATTTGATGTAGAGCAAATTGAATTGTTAGAGAGGGAAGTTGAAAGGCTCCATGAAAAAATGAAAACTAACAAAAAAAGAATCCATGAAATGATATTAAGTGAAATGATACAGTACACATTTATCGGTCACTCCATAAGGGCCGCATTTTGCACCATTTTCTACAAGTAATTGCTTTTATCAATTTACCAAATGGGAACTGTTCAAAACTCGGTGACAAGGAGACAAGGAAAGATATGTCCAGTTTAGGATAAATAAAAACAAGCAGCACTCCGAGAGAGCAAACATCCACCAAGCCAGTATAATTATTCACAAAACAGGCGTTATCCCCACGATGATTGCTTTGCTTGTCACTTTCCTGAAGAAATTATTACCAAATATGGTAAGTGGGTTATCCCTTACTACCACTTTGAAGGTTTCACTACCGAAAAAGTGATCCAAAATCAGGAATTTCATTCGGATCATCACAAAAGTTAAACATTTGTTCCTTAGTCCAGGTAGAACAGTTCCTGAAAATTTCGTCAAAATCCATCCAAAACCTTTTCGGTTATCTTGCTAAGTAACAGACAAAAGAGCAGACAGACAGACAGACATACAAACCATGCCATTTCGCTTTCCCTCACGAACAATAGTCGAGATTTAAGAGGATCACAACGGCGGTATCATTATATGTACTTAAACGCACTTCCCCAAATAGGCTTAAGTTCAACTTGCGTCCTCCAAGAATATAATAACGCTATCAAATCATGACATGACGTATAATCTAGTTGAAGAAATTACCAATGACAAGTTTTTCTGAGAGTCAAACATTTCATTAATGACCGTTTGACTCTTTCTGAGAGGCTTTGTTAGATTGCCACGACGCCAGAAGATGTTTTATTAATTGAAATGTTTTACACTTGGTCAAAATGTACTCGGTGATGATATGTTTTAATTAATCAGGGATCACATTGTCAAATGCCAATTAACTGTATGACTTTCTACCTTCTCATCCGGATCTCCAGCGTCGCAAAAAGCAATGAATATTTGAAAAGCAATTGATAACCGTTCAGACCTAGTAAAGCCGGGTTTCCAGTTAAAGCAACGTGCTCAAACGACCGAATAGATTGACAGCAGGTCGAATTAGTGCGTGAGCAGTTTCCGAAAACGTGGGTTCCTTCTCCACTGCCGTCAATTATATCAATCGACAGAGAGATTCTAATGAACTGAGAATTCTTTATTTCAATAAAATCTGATTCAACTCGATGACTTGAATGGCAGAAGCTCTATTAAGGTAGACGTTATCTCAGTAAATCAACGGACTTTACTTAGGAATTTGGTAATCAAACCATTGTGACAACCTGGACACCTAACTTCATCATACGTCAGCAGCGAATTACCTATCCCACAGTTCAGCATGACAACAGTATGAGCCAAACCTTCTATATTAAAATAATTTTGATTTCCATTCGTCAAAATGGCAGCACGTCTTTAAACAGCTGCACTCAAAATTACTTCTCCGGGAAGCACATGCGAATGAAGATGTACTACTTACAGTGATAGACATTTTTGCTTTGGCTTAAAACATATCAAAGGATATTCCTAGCATTTATTTAGAAAGGAGAAATAACGGCATCAAAGACGATAATAAAAACGTCACGTTAACAAGACAATTTAACGGCAGAATAATTTTGTTTCCCCACTTCAGGTAAGAGAATACCCCGTATCTTGCTGCTTCGTCCACCAGACGCAATCTTCCACTAGGAATTCCGTACTCTCTAAAGCTGTGTTGATTGTAATGCCAACTTTGGTTTGCTCGTCTTTTCAGATATCCCTTACAACAATAACTGTGCAGAACTTAGGTTAAAACGATCCGGAGAGCTTTATGCATGTGTGATGATGTAGCTTGCACGGTACCCTCATGGAAATAAACACATTTTCTGAGGGGCAATTTTAATTTAGCTCCTCTATTTCACCGTCACTTGTCCAGATGAACCTCAAAACTATACGAAAGTCAGCCAGTGTGTAACCGAACATTTTCTAGAAACGCAAGGATGAGAATACAAAATAATAAAGATACTGCCATCATTGGGGGTCAATTATATCACGTAAACTTTGCAGTTCTAGCTACAGAATCATGAGGTTGAGCGTTCTAAAGGAATCAGAACATTGTTACAAAATATGATCATTAATACAACAGTCTTCAGTTTGCAAAACATGTTCCGGCTATTGAACAGTCATTTTCAGCTGTCATTAATTGTCATTGGCAGAGTATGGCAGAGAAAGGCAGAGGCTATTGCACTTGTAAAACGACACATGGAGACGGACACACATATAATCTCTGACTAAACTATGCGCCTGGCAAACCAGGTTGATCCCCGGGCTGACATAATATGTATACCTGGAGGCAAACTGGGTCACCTTGTTAATAGCTTACACTACCAGAAATCATTATAGTATAAGAATTATGTCAAATCATTGGTGGCCTCAACAACTTAGGTGAAGATATAAGCAACGGCTCGTTCAAACACAATATAGATTAACAAGTTACATGTCTGGAGAAATGCTTAAAGCCATTACTGGAAACGAGCAAAGATAAAAAAAGGCCTTCATCGTAAAATCCTATCCCTTAGCCCTCCAAAAAATCACTGCAAGATCAGAGGGAATCCTAGAGGATAGGCTAAAAAAGTTAGAGGGGAAGCAAATAAAAGTATCAATTACTAGTGAAATGCCTGCAGGTGTCTTTGACAGAGACGAAACCCATCCAACAGAGCAAGGGACACAGCGCATGATAAAGAAAATTGGAAAGCGATTACCTAAACGTATCAAAGAAGACGAGGCCCTTGCCACATCGGAAAGATATTCCAAGGTAATAAAGGAATACAAAGTTGGCTGTGCAAAGTACACTACAGTCCATGGGGACAGGCCATGCGCTCCACCTAAGCAGACCAAAACAACTCGATCTGGAAAAGGGTTAACAGAATACACACCACCAGTAAGGCCACATCGCCCACAGCCACTTGCAAAGTTAATTATACAACCCGGTGATAACGGTCAACTCATCCTACATATTCGTCTTTTGATCCTTCTTGCTTAATGCTTTCTCCGTATCAAACATGTAAATGTCTTTATCTTTCCATCATTTGTTGGTTTTCAATTTTTACCATTTTTTGCAAAGCATTGGCATTTAATTTCTAACTGCATCATTGTAGATCCCAATTTAATAATCACCTACCTCACTATTTTAAATACTCCATGACAGTCTCCCTAACGTGGAATATTATTGGCATTGGGAGTAACCCAATAGGTATAAAAAAGCCTTAGCAATCCTAGACATAATTAAAAAAGACCAAGCACATATCATTTGCATTCAAGAGACGCACGCGGCAAAGTTTGAGAATCTCAATGAGTTGATTCAAACTCTGTCCACAAACTAAAGCTTAATCCTTAGTGAATGTAACAATGTGGATTCAAAATCAGGCATTTTACTACTTTTTCACAACAAATTCATAGAGCAATCTTAAAGGCAGAACATTATCAGTGATAACCTAAAACTTTTTGATGGATTCCGAGGGCTGAATACAAGAACCAAAAGTATCTTTCTATAAAACTATGGAAAGGATCCAGATATAAAAGGGCACGAGCTATGAGGCACGAGATGAAAACATCCAAATCAAGCAAACTCTGATTTACTAAATATTGGTAGGAATTTCTATCAAAACCTTTACATATCAGAAAATAGAGACGACGATCTTCAAAATAACATTGTGATTAATATGGTCGATCGTAAATTCACTGGCATGCAAAAGATGGAGTCTAACAAAGAAATCAGGTCAAAAGAATTACACAATGCTATGTTTGAACTTCACCAGGAAGCGATGGACTATCCATTAAATCTTATTGGCTATTTCTCCCAATAATAAAACAAGATTACATTACATTACATTACTCCAACACATTTGGAGCATGCAACATTTATCTGAGACGCAAAAAAATGGAATCATCATCCTGAACTTCAAAAAAAGACGAAAAGGATCTTTTGAAAAATTATCGGTTTACTACCGTATTAAATGTAGATGTGAAAATTATCGCCTAAGTTCCAGTCTCAAGACTCGCTAGGGTCCTATCTTTTATCATAAGTGAAAACCAGACATGCATCCCAGGCAGAAGATCTACTGATAACATTCATA
Organism: Chironex yamaguchii; assembly: GCA_024741275.1. NCBI lineage: Eukaryota > Metazoa > Cnidaria > Cubozoa > Chirodropida > Chirodropidae > Chironex > Chironex yamaguchii. Next base: position 11,660 of record JANTCA010045880.1, read on the forward strand.
TTACCCATGATATCACCAGATACTCTAATCTCCATAACACCCCCGGAGCCATTCTTTTACTAGACCAAAAGAAAGTGTTCGATAGAGCAAATCACAGTCTTCTGAGGTCAATATTAGATTTAACTTTGGCATAAACGTTATAAACTGAATTTCAATCGTAAATAACGGAGTAAATTGCCAGGTTAAAATAAATTGTTATTACCCATTGGACGTCAAAACAGAGAGAGGACTAAGGCAAGAGTGCCCCCTGAGCCCCCTCTTATACAGTCTAGTTTCAGAATTTTTAGGCAAGTCCATACGAAAAACCCTAGAATAAAAGGAATCCGGACAGGAGAATATAAAACTATAATTCTTTAATACGCAGATGACAGCACGATTTTTCTTTCAGAGGTTTCATCTTTTGATGAAATCTCTAAAGAAATATTCCAACTGGAGAGGGTAACTTGGTACAAAATAAACATAAACAAAACTGAAGGACTATGGATAAGAAGCTGGAAGCAACGGACCGACAGACCCCTAAATTCAAAATGGTCATCTAAATCAATTAAAGCTTTAGGATTGTGGTTAAGAAACTGTGATACAAGCCAAGAAAACTATGTAGAACAATCCCATTGAATCAAGAAAACATTAACTACTGGGAAAGTCACAGGATTGTCTAGGTATGGTAGAGTTAATGCTATTAACGCATATGTTTTTACCCGCTTATGGCATAGGACAGAAATACTAGATATGCCAAATGTTATCATTAATAATATCGCGAAAGACGTAAAGAATTTCATTTGGGATGACTTTCACCGAGTACATAAAAAAGTACTCCAAACAGAGAAAGCTTCAGGCGGTTTGCAACTAGTCAAAATTGGAGGTAAAATTAAAGCCCAAAGCACAAAATGACACACTAAACTTTATTATAGTGACCCAAACTCGACAAGGTGACAAGTAGCTGACGCTCTAATAGGCACCTACCGTGGATATAGTGGCGTGAATATTTTAAAACAAACCCTAATATATTCACTAAATTGATAAAAGACCCAAAGGGGGGATAAGTTCACAGTTCTTACGAGACAGCTCTCTATCAAAATTCTAGTCCCTACTTTTACTTACCTAATGGAATGCAATGCCTACTTTTACTTAACTCAATAGAATGCAAAGTATTTTTCCAATACATAAGAGTTTCTAGAAACTGTATCAAAACAACAAAATAAACATGTCAGTTTCATGCCATGTCACAAATTTACAAACAGTACTCAACGGCCTCCGTTAAATCGATAACAGTGGCTACAATAACTTACCTTTCTCAGTTTTTAAAAATCTTAAGTTGGTAGATGGTATAAGCATAACGTGGGTAAAGCTTGGTAACTGCAACGCCTGGAAGGCCACTTACCAAAATCCTACATTGCTCTGGCGTCAAGGTGTCTCCTTGTTTACATACACTGTAAGATGTTGTTAAATGGATGATTCCTAGAAAGTCCACGACGAAAAATTAAAAGAAAAGATAAAAAATCAAGGATGGATTATGAATTCCACATCCCGGACACAACAATTTACAAATGTTGTCGTCAAATGGTCGTCTGCTATAAACTTCTACACAGACATCAGGGATTATTGAAATTACGTAGTGTACTACAAAGTCTACTAAATTTCGGTTAAGTTTATATGGTAAGATTGGTCATGACCAGGAAGGAACTTGACAGAATTCATATAGTAATTGTACTTGCATTGTGCGCATGAATCCCTGCGGGACACAAAGCTTTCGCAATTTGTTGTGGAAGGCTGTTCAGATCTTGCCGTATTTGAGGAATGCTTATGTCAACATGACTTCCAGTATATCATATTTTACAGCCTTGCAATTTACATGAAATGAAACTTAGATCCATTTAAATATTGGAAATCTCGGGCTCTGTGTTGATATCAAGCTGAGAGAAACTTCAGTCAAAAATATCAATGAAATAAACATTACATTGATTTACCTTTCTGTAAAGCAGTTGGTAGCCCTAACTGCCTCATCTGTGGCTCCATGGAATGGTTAAATACTTCAGAATCTAAAGGACCTAACATAGAAAAAAAACATTCAATAACAAATGAAAGAGCACACCAGTAGGTGTAAGCCAGTCTTATTTGAACTAGTGTAGCACTATCTTACCGCTGGGTAGCTTCTTAATTTAAAACTGATTATGGTTATAGTAAACGTACTTGATTGACATACATTTCTTGAGCCATTTAGGTAAGCGCACTAAGTATCAGACATGTAATCATAATACACTTGTTTGCAGCTCAAAAAGTTTTAAAAGCTAACCACTGCAGTGTTATAAAGCATGTTACAACTTGACTGAGATGTGTGATGATCATACTTTAGTATTTTCTTCGATGTTGTCTCCAATTTATTGCACATGACAGTGGAATAAAAAAATAATGGAATGCAGGCAAAGCATCTGCCCCATTTAAGCCATAGTTGAATCGATTTTTTTAATATGCTTGTTATAGACCGAGATGAGTCCTTTCGTTTTCCTAAGAAAACCGGTGATGTGATCGCAGAGATCATCTTCTGACCAGCATGACAACGACTGCTGATAGTGGGATAATTGAAATTAATTAGCTTATATTGAAGGCCAAAATGGATATAACAAATCACCCATGGCAATAATTCCGGCTTTAATGTAACATACCAATGCTAGCTACATGCTATATGCTTAGAGTATGAGGCAAACCTACCTTCCTCTAGACTAATGTCATAAGTGGCAATATTTCCAGCCCTGGCAAAGTCAGGGTATCGGTGCTGTTCAAACCATCTACAGTGACAATAAAAAATTTCATATGTCAGCAAAATACTGAGTCATTTATTATTACAGGCAAAATAATTATTCACTTTCCTGGTATTGCAACGACAAGGTATTCTACATACGGAAAAGAAATATAAATCTCTTTCAAATGTACGTACAGTCAAACCTCGGTACAACGTACGACTGGGCAATTAAAAACTTGTAGGTCATAACCATTGTACGTTGTAACCAGTTGATAAGAGAATTAATAACAGAACATGTAACCTAAAAAAAACTGTTACAATACCTCTAACACCACTAACAGTATATCTAAGTATGTACTAAATCAATAACTTGTCATCCTAATGAAGTTAAAAGTCGTTTATTCAGTCCATTTTTGTCTTCGCAACATAGGATACAACAGTTCAGTACCACAGCAACTGCCACGGTAATTCCGTTGTTTCGTTTTTTCCCCGCCACAATGGAGGCAGTTATATGTTGTTTCAAAGGCCTTTTGATGTAGTCGAGAGTAAATTCTGAACGTTGTATGAAAAAGTAACGTTATAAAGGTTGACGTTATAAACAATAGTGTTTAATGGAATAACGCATTAACCATAATACGGACTGTAGAATATGAACATTGTATACGTGTAGCCGTTGTAAAGGAGGGACATTCTTCCGATGTTTAAATGTAGACAAGACTGTCAAAGGTAAGCAATGTCTGGATAAGATACTAAACTTTTAATTTCTCCACAATTGCAAATCACGAATAAAAGCCAATTCACAAAATGCGTTTCTTTGTTTGTCTGATTCATGAGCTTAGAGAATCTGTTTTTAACTAATGAGTCATTTTCACCCTCTGTAATTTGTCTTTTAGTAGCGGCAATATTAAGCAAATGTTTCTGACTAACAAGGAGAAGACTTTGGATCAGCAGAGATTGGGTTGTGCGGCAGGACGAACAAGGAGCCCACCATTCACTGCTTATAAAGAATATAAAGATCTCTTATCCCCACTTCTAGACGTTTCTAAGACTTTCTTCAGATCTTTCAATAGTAGCTACGAATGTTCCTACAAGTACCTCAGATAATATAATTATAATAACCATATTCATACAAGTAGACTCGTTTGGGAAAATAAATTTGCTGCTATCAACCAGGGACCTGTGCAAGCTAATGAACCTAAAATATACTGTTTACAAGATGATAGCTTTAAAACGTCTTTTACAACAATAGAGTATAAAGAACTTGCAGTAACTCCTGAACTTTAGTATTGATGTTTCACTCTTTATGTTATTGGGAATTCCGTTGAATATTTTCGCACTTTGGAATGAAAATGTTTTCCGTCCACCCTCAAATGTCACTCAAAATGTGTTCATTTCCACGGGTTGCTTTGCAGTGTTTGATACGCTGAAAGTATTCCATAAAGTCAGATGGTGCAAACCTGCACCTCTTTTCTCGGCTGCTTTTCTTGTATCCCTCTTGTGGTAACTTTCCCAGCGAATATCCCACAAAACAACCTCTTCCCTTACTAGTTCTCCAGGTCCCTTCATTGATTTGTAAATCCATATTTTAAGAGAAAGCGGAATAAGTGTTAGTTCATGAAAACACTTCCAGTGATTTTTCTTATTTAATACGCAAAACATATGAAGCACGTGACTCATTCCGTTTGTTTGATTGGATAACTCTGCTCATCCATAAAAGTTCTGGAAACCCTACTGCTCCCGACCATAAATGAACACCTACTGCACCAAGATCACCAATATGGATTCCGTCCTCTTCACTCCACTACTTCTGTTCGTTTGCTCTCCTTCACCTCTCCACCACGATAGCCAACGGCTTCAACAAGAATAAACCACCTGATTGAAGAATAGTAGCCGCCCTGGACCTCTCAAAAGCGACTCCATCTTTGATCTTTCACCAGTCCCTTCTCCAGAAAATTAACTCAACTACACTGGACACACCCATAATTCGATGGCTCTTCAATTACCTTCACGGTAGCAAAGGCAAAACCATCTTCTGCAACGAACCATCTTCCTTCAATACAGTCCACACAGGCATGCTACAAGGGTCTGTAATCTTACCGACCCTCTTGAACTTCTACATCTCGGACCTCCTAACCCCGTCCAGCACCACCAAAGTCATCTCCTATGCAGACAAGATCACCATTTATACCTCGGGCATAAACCTCCTGGTCAAGGAAAACAACCTCACTAATTACCTCAACATCCTTCACAGCCATCTGCAATCAAACTTCTCCATATTATCGCCTGAAAAATCCACCATCACCCTCTTCAGACAAGACAAACGTCAATCTAAGCGCAACCCAAATGTGAGCATCAATAACACCTGCCTCCCACTCAGCAAACCCCCCAAAATTCTTGGTATCACCTTTGACACGCACTTCACTTTCTGCAACCACATAAACAGAGTCAACACCAGTGCCTCCCAAAGAAACAACACCCTGATAGCCTTAAAAGGTACCACCTGGGGTCAGGACTTTGAAACTGTCCTCATATCCTACAAAGGCTTTCTCTGCCCTGTCATCAATTACGGTGCTCCCATTTGGGGCCCACAAACCTCAAACTCCAACTACAAGAAACTCCAACAGACACAAAACTCAGTCCTCAGGACAGCTACCAGCTGCCTTAAGATGTCGCCCATTTCACACCTCCATCAAGAAACAAAAATCCTACCCATTGAAGAACACAAAGACCTCCTCACCTCTCAATATCTCGCTGCTGCAATGAGGCCTGGTCATCTAGCTCACAGCTGCACCATCCCACAGCCGACTCCTCGAGACATGCAGTCCACCCTCTATCAGAAATACCATGAGACAGTTCAAAAGCACTCCCACCCGGACTTGCAACAGACCCACAAAAACCTCCACAAGCACTTTGTAGAACAAACAAGGACCAACCTGGACCCAAACCCCCTACTGGATAACATCCCTCCAGACAACCACCATTCAGAGATAGAACTTAACCAAAAAGGCGAGATCATCTCTGGCCAAACTCCGCTCCGGCTACAGCAGGCTCACAAAACACTACCTCTACGGCCTGGATCCTCCAAGAGTGGACGAACGCTGTCCAAAATGCAATGTCCCTCAACTTTTAAACTGCCCCCAGAACCCAACCGACCTCACAATAGAAGACCTATGGAGAAGACTGGCAGCAGTCGCCAGTTTCCTTTGACACATGCAGCCACAACAGGGAACACAGAAATGTCTACATTGAACATTTTCTAATTTGGGTAAAGATAATGGTTTAACATAAAATTCACCTTAACCTCTCAAAAGCTCAACATTTAACTATAATGGAACAATGCAAAGAGTAAACAGCAACAATAGTATATGGACAAAAATTAACTTACTTCATCACCTCATCTTTTGGTTCATTAGTAAAGAATACACCGACATCTCCTTTCAGCCTCTTGTTACGTGAAAGCAACAAAAACAAAAAATAAATTCAATTTACAAAAGTCGGTCACTTTAAGTCAAACTGTGTTTCAATGGAAAGATTGAAAACTAAGAAAAACAAAACAGTATTCTAACTACTATACCAAGAAAGCAATTTTGCAGGTTCTATCAAATTCAAGTGATCTTTGGGTTATAAAGGAGTACTCCAGTATGGCCAAACATTGTCAAATCAAAACTTTTAGCAGAAACTAAAATGACAGATCACAAACATGATAAACTATTATTAACATAAGAAGCTGCTAACCTTGCTCAGCTGATAAAGATTTTGCTTATATTGCTCACTCTCTGTCCTGCCAAAAGCAACCATTATGACTTTGTTTTTACCATAGAAGAACCTAACAGTTAAACAAGTAGAAAAGGTCAAATGTGTGACCAAATACATCAAAAAATTAGTTGGCAAATAGTGGTAAATTTAAAACAGTCAAGTCAGTTTGGGTGAAATATGAAACAAAATTGTTGCACCTATATTCCCCTATTTCCATGCATGTGTTATTTTCGTAGGGTATGCAGTTTACATATCTGGAAAAAGGACCACTGAATAGCATGTGACAAACTTAAGCAATACATCTTCCTCACTTGACATGGACAAACATGATTTGTTACATCATGCAAAAAGTTAACAATTCTCTTTAAACTAACTCTGTCTTGTCCTGACATTGAATCTACTTTTATAAGCTCAACTATCTATGACTACAAAGTCTTGCATTTTAGTCACTTAATAATCCATGTATTGTTGGCAATAAGTAGTACCTAATCCTAATACATGCTACTAAGATAAACTCATTTAGGTAAAGATATTCATTTTTCATTATGGCCCGAAACGCCCGTGTCGGGCATGGGCTGCCACTATGTCTGCGCAAACTTCCTTCCACTGAGGTCTGT
>JANTCA010045891.1:0-18772 GCA_024741275.1 Chironex yamaguchii
GCCGCGATCGGCTTTGTTTGCCCCTTCAACTTGTTGCTATGCGCGGTTGTTAAGGGGAACCGAAAAGGTCTATAAGCAGAAAGAGTCACATAATGTTTATTTTTAGAGAACTTCACTGGCCACCTGTCGCATACAGAATTTAGTATAAGATATTGCTATTGACACTCAAGTGCATTAAGAACATTAAGCTGATTTAATAAAGAAACCCACAACTCCTCATGCAACAAGATCAGTCACAAATGACCTCTTGCTTGAAAAAAATGAGAACTCAGTTGGCAACAGCTGGGGGCCGATCATTTTTTCGTGTTGCCCATGTCTCTTGAACAAACTGCCATATTCACTGAGGGTAGCAAACTCGCTAGAACAATTCAAAAAAGTTTTGAAGACATTTATGTTTGTACTCATTTTAACTTGGACAACATATAATTTATTTAATCTAAAAGTTTCTGTTTTAATTGCAAAGTTTGTAGTGTACCTATGAGCCCTGAGGAGATACAGCACAATATAAGTGAGCATTATTGTTATTGTTAATGTTATTGTTATTGTTAATGTAATTGTTATTGTTATTGTTATTGTTATTGTTACTGTTACTGTTATTGTTATTGTTATTGTTACTGTACTGTTATTGTTATTGTCACTGGTACTCTTATTGTTATTGTTATTATTACTATTATCTTACATCTTCAATCAAACTAATTTGAGACTATGTTTTGATAAAGCTTGCAAGAAATGTAGGTTGAAGGCTCTGGTTTACCAGATTCAAGCCAAAATGACTGCTACTACTATTCATCATTTGTCTGCCAACACTTTAACATTAAACATGCAATTAGCTTAGCTTTTGCCTAAAGGATTAATTGTGCATATAGTTTTTTCCTCTTAAATAATAATGCTAGATTTTGTTAGGTGAAATACACAAGTTTTAGTTTGTGTTGAGGACTAGGAAATTTGCTAAATCTACGATTTTAGGTGATGGTGAAGGGTACAAAAGTTACCGATTAATAAGCTTACTGAAAAGTATCATTTTATAATATTTTGTATCAAAAAAGCCACCCGTACAATCTAGTTCTTAATGGCATAGCTGATCGAACTTAATTGTTACAAATCTTGGATACTCACATTTCGATATTCAAAAGATTACTTTTTAAGTTTTCCTCAGGGCTATCTAAGCACAAATTGCAAGTCACAATCAGCAGCCAAAAATTAAGCTATTTCTCTCTTCTGAGTATACCAATACATATTTTTCAAATAGAACACAACAACATCTCCTTTGCTCTTGTAAGGTAGGTAACCTAATTCCATTCAGAAGGAATAAAGACAAGACTAACTACTCAGCCAAAACATGTTGTAATAATGTTAGTCGAAAATCCAGCTACTAAGTTACTTTTCATTATTTAGTAATATTAATCTTTTAGTTAACTATTATTATACCAACTAGAGGTACAAGCAGATGGTTTGGCATATGAAGAGGTGTCAGACAAGGCTGTATTCTTTCCCCTCAGCTTTCCAACATTTATGCAGAAAATATAATGAGAGAAGCCCTTGAAGGTTTTGAAGGAGGAGTAAGAGTATGTGGTAGACTAATAAGTAATCTGAGGTATGCAAATGATACCACGTTGATCTGCTCAAGTAGAGAAGAGATGCACCATTTGTTTAATCTACTCAATGAAGCCAGTGAAAGAAGGGGTCTGCATTTGAATTTAAAAAAGACGAAGGTCATTGTCTTAGACAGGCAGGAAGTGCAGAGGGGAAGAAGAATGTGTATCAATTGTGAAGAGTTGGAGGAGTAAAAAAACATCATCGTTGGGGCTGTACCAGGCAAAAGAAGAAGGGGAAGACCGACTAGACAGTGGTTAGATGATCTGAAGGACGTCTGTAACAGAAACTTGGCAGATCTGGTGAGACTGGCAGAGGACAGAAAAAGTTAGCGAGCTCTGATTAAAACCATACTAACACAAATAGGTGTGAGGTGACAAAATGACGATGGTGATTATTATACCATAACACTCTTTACAAGGTTTTCCAGGTACTACACTGGAAAGCTCAGAGCATCAGAAACTCGAAAAATGATATGATTTTGAAAACCCAAGGAATTAAGTGGAATTGATAATGAAAAAGACAATGAAAAGGTAAAAATTATTAGCTAATTTCAAATATACTTAACCAAAGCAATCTGCATTTAAAACCATACTAAAAAATTTGCAATCTTCTCAAAAAACGAGACAGTAGTAGGCTGCAGCTATAATGTAACGACAAGTTTATCCAAATGCACAAGAGAAGTAGTCAAAAATTACAGTCGTATGTAAGAATATAAAAAATGGCTATGGTATTAAGCATGAAACTTTGATTTCGATGAAAAGATGAAGAAGTTTTACAACCATGTTGAAAAAACACTTTAGTGTACATCAATCCAAGATATTGAAAGAGTCATGCGAAGTACGAAAAATGACTCACTTTGGAACAACCTACTTTGACTGAGGTATTATGGTTGTTTTACTTGAAGAGAATGAATGAAGTCAAAAATTATTTTATGGAACACTATGGAGGATACACTCACACTTATATGTAAGAAATGCCAAAACTATAAGTACTCGAAGGGCTAAAATCTCCATCAAGTCATAGCACAACAAGAAGAGAGAAGTCCAGAAAACTTGTGAAGGAATAACCATTCAATAACTTAAAGGAATAATCATTCAATATCTACCAGGACTATTTCAAACGTAAGCAAACAAGACGGAAGAAACCGTAAGAAAAAGAAAATGTAACGGATCTAAAAATGTGATATTCAGCCATGCTGTTCAAAACATGACGGGTTGAAATTAAAAGGACATTTAAATTAATAAAAATCTGGAAGAATACATCAGTAAATTTAAGTTTGCGATAAAAGAGCCAAGAAATAGAGGGGCAAAGTACATTGTAAAGATGAAAAGACCGAAAACAAGCAGGGGCAATATTTTTGCAATAACATGATCTTTCGGTTGATAAAAGCAAAACTTTTTATTTCTACTCAGGAGGTTGTGCTTTTGCATTTTCAAGATATGTTGGAAAGAGGCTAACAATTTTCATTTGGTTGTGGTCTGGTTACAAATATTTTCTTTTAATGTAATTCACTTTGTATTAAAATTGTTTATTGTCCGCAAAATTCAGGTCAGAATAGTCAAAGCAGGATTTCTAGGTATGTTCAACATATGTAAGCATTTTGGAGGTATACACTACCATACTACAAATTTCAAACATCAATTCAAAGCAATATTAACTTCAAGCAGCTCAAACTGCCGATTTAAACAACAACACAAACATATTCGTCAAATAATTTCAGTGCTTGATTCCACTGCTTCTTCCATTTTAATAATCATTTAAGGAGACAACTACGTTTCATTGTTTAAATTTCCGCACTTTTGAAATATATACTAAAAATCATTATTAAGATAGTATGCCAGTGTTCACTGTTTAGCTGTCAGGGCTATAGAACTGGGACAGGAACAAGAACCTTGACGTTCGAAAACAAAAAGGTAATTATCAGGAAGATGGTAAAATATGGTTTACTTCTGGTTTTTCATCATTCATTCGTTTACACATTATGGCAATCACCGATATTTGACACAAAATTTCCGAAATTTAGTTGTAAGATGTATTTTATCAATTTTAAGTAGGGAGTTTCTTTTACATGATCTTCGTCTGTTTGCTTATTTTCAAACTTTATTGACTTAAAGTGATGATCACTACGAGCAAAACGTCCTAGTAGAATTATGTTGCAAGAGCCACAAAAATCCATGTAATATCTTAATGGATTAATCTTATGAATTATATTTGTTCTTATAAAAGCATGGAATTGTTAACAAGGGACTTGTCCTTTTTGTAGTTTTGAAATTTCCTTCGTTGTAATCAACATTTTCACGCTTTTTCATGCTTCCATGAATCGAGTCAAGAAACAAATTACCAAATTTGCGTGTGTTTGGATTCAAAGGCGAATACTTGAACCGTTATTGAAAATCTCCTTTTAATATTACACGTAAACCCAACGGGAGAAACAATTACTGCTGCATTCAGTTGGAACAATTTTTCATAACGTTCCGGAAAACCTGCTTTCTAAAGCCCAGTTTTCATGACTCCTACTAGCAAAACCCAATTGAATATTCCGCAAGATGAAAATCTGATTAATACCATTGACTTCTCGAGGGTTTGTGCTCTCTTAGTTCCTAAAGTACTAAAATAATATCCTTTGAAAAAGAAGTCAGTTCACTATGCAAACGGTGATTTGGATGACTAACAAAATTTAGTATTTTGTCTAGGTCAAGGTTCTATTCTTCCACCGTATTTAGTTTGAATTGGATCATCATTTTTTGTAAACTTTTGCTACCAAGCGTAAACCCTCGTCGGAGGAAACAAACAATGAAGGATACTGCAGAACAGTTAACAACTACAGGTTTGAAAACGTGAAAACGTGAACTTCAATTCTCCTAGTACCAATGATAATAATAATTGTGAAATCAAGAACATGAAATGATGTTGCCAAACAACATATAAAAAAGAAAAGCATCTCCTTGCAAAAGGAAAAAAGGATTATTCATTTTAAAGAAAGCGAACTAGCACTTTTCATGGCCTCGTTATTAATTCTAAAGTGGCTCAATATTAAAGATCAACTAGAAATGATAGCAAACCTATTCAATTGGATTTAGCTTGCACAATCGGTCAATACTAGTACTTTACCTTAATATTAAATCCTTCCAACTAATGTTGGTTCAATTCATGATAGTCCAGGGATGTGCCCATGAATCTGCCAGAGAATCTTGACAAAATGTAGCCTAATGGACTTGACCTTGCACTTTACAACGCTGCTTTTTTGAGACAGGATCTATGTAAACAATTTTCTGTAATTAGCTGTGGACAACTTAGGTAAACTAGGTTATGCTCAGACATTTTGTGTTGATTTTGCTGTTATGTTTTGCAAGTAAAGTTGATTAGCTGCTATTAGTAATTGTCTCCATAATAGATCTTAATGGTTAGAAAATGGCTCCTCCTTAAGCAATTAAACTCTTACCTCGACTTTTTGCTCTACAGTCCCGAATCAAACATTGGAAGGGTATCTATAGCTTCAATCTGTTTCGTATCAATGATGGCTGGTGCTTACATTAATATTTTCCCAATTTTTTAATTTAGAACAGTACCCTGGCCGCGGTCAATTTTTACTCTGAATTGAGCTTTCGCGACTTATCTCTTGTTTTTGTTAGGAGAACAATGTCATGTGCAAACTACAGTATTTTTCTTAGTCGCTATTGTGCTATAGGATGCTACAAAATGAATACTTTATACTTTTTATCACATTACCAACTGAAAGAAACAAGAGAATTAATGAAAGAATGTACACTGGTAGACCACGTTGTTGATAGAAAAGCAATCAATTCTAAAAGGCATGTATACCATTCTAATTAATACATAGTGGTCTGGAAATTACTTTGTATTTCATTTGTAATTGTCATGCATAGCATGAAATGTAGCAGTAATGTAAAGTTGTTATGGTAAGAACAATCTGTTTCCTTAGATCATCTTGCCAAACTATATGGCTTTTGCGACTTGATTTCCAGTGTATTTCAAGACACCCTAGGGGACAATGTAACATTTTTGAATTGTAGAACGCCACTTTTCCGTCCAATTTTGCAGTTTACATAGCTGTTTTGCTAAAGCAAAACAATTATCGACAGTATAACGACAGTTTCTTATAACGTGCAGCAATACGTGTACAAGATATAAAGTAATCCATAGCAGTTGGCGTAGACATCAGGACGCGGAAATGAAAAAGCTTGGAGAGACTTAAAGTATTTGGCATAGGAAGAAAGAAACTACCTCTACAAACAAGCTACGTTGGTTGTTGACCGTCAATATATTCAATATGAGAAAAGCCTATCTCTTTTATTATTTGGACAAGGATATAGTTAATTCATTAAATGCAGAAGTTCAATTAGAGATGTTTGTCCTACAAGATTCCGTTTTAAATTCATATAATATCGTATTGTTGTTGACAAATTGGAAAATTAAAGCAAGCAAACGTAGTTGTAGTGCTCTAAATTTTAATCGTGGGCGCAAAACGTTCCAGCGAACACGCTTCGTTTTGTTCTTATTGAATAACCAAGCCGAATAAAAACAGACACTATGGCATAATCCTGCGCTTAAGGGGTTTCGATCTGTCAAGTGATACACCTTGGCTTACTTTTTTTCATTTTAGTGTCAGAGATTATTGAATTTGTCCTACAAAAGCGAAGTAAACATTTGCACATTTAAATGCAGAGACGTCTGTCACACAGCTTGATCAAATCTTAAATGATGATTTTACAATGTACTGTCAATTATGTCTTCAAAACAAGATAATTCAGGTTCACTATCCTTACGGCTCTGTTTTGACATAGGGTGTTGCGAAGGACTTCAAATATTTTTCTACACCAACCAATATTGTTTTGAGTTGCTGTCCACGGCAAAAAATTAGTGAAAGAAGGATGGCTTCTCATAATGGTTGATGTAAATATGCCACGCTTAAGTGAAGATTACTTGTTGGTTTCTGATCCTCATACGGAAAAAGACAAGAAAAAAATTAGAAAGCTTAAAGATTTATCGAAGTTGCGAATATTGATAAATAAAAACACCAAACTTAAAATAAAGGAAAATCCCAATCTTAACACGGCGATATACTTTGAACTGATCAACTTTCCTGGTTTTATTCTGGGAGTTTGTGGAAACACACTCTTAGGGCAAGACATTGGAAGACCCAAACGGATTGGTGAGTTGACCGTTTCCTATTTAGCCTGGAAAATCTTGCTTTTGTATAAAAGTACGTGTGTTTGTCTAAAAGTACTGCTCATCAAAATTTGGAGCAGATTTGGTCAAATGCTTCCCTCTGTGCGATAAATCGGTTGTTATTGACAATAAATCGTTTAGTAGTTTGTAAAATCGAGTTTCAACAACAAGAAAATATTTTGCGTGATTTTGCTGTTGCGGGATTTATCGGCGTATCTTGAAGAGTAATGCTCTTTAGACGAGATTTTCTTCTGCTTTCAATAATTGTAATAAGAACCACGGGTCAGTTTCATTGAAAACGTGAAGATGGTGACTGCTTATAAACAATAAAGGTGGGTAGTAATTTCATAAAGTCCAAGTCTGTTAAGTCACGTTTTTTCTTGGTCGCATCTACTGCACTCTGAGAGAGATAACAAGATGTATAAAGCATACAGATGTATTGAATATGATTATTTGGCTGTATGTCTGTAATAATTGTCGTATTGTTCAACTTTTGGTAATACACCTCTAGTGTTATTAAATAGTTATACTAAATTGATTATTTTGTTAGTTTCTCTTGAATTTTGTAAGAAAGAACAGTTATCGTCCGAAAATTCAAAATTTAAAAGCAAATTTAGAAATTCATTGATGACAGACTAATGAACTGGAATTTAAAGCAACAAAAATAAAACAGTAGGCCTATATTTAATAGAGCAATATCTCCAACACATTTCAACGGAATGATAGACTTAAAATGTGATGTTTTAATTCTAGAATTTTTGTAAGGTAATGCTTAACTTCTTAATGAGCTATTACCAAATATCTTATGTTCAAAGGCTGAGTATTATTTCACTTGATCAATAGTAACTGCTTGCATGAATTGCGTGTATATTTATCAAAATTGCACGTATTGTCATAACAAATATAACTAAGATGAAAATAAGGTTTATTAGTCTGTCGATGAAGTCCAACGGCAGTAATTTTTTGATAATGAAATCTAGCTTTTATTTGAACTGCAGCTATTTGATCTTAAATTATGAGAGTTCAAATGATCAAAATACTTAAATATATGTATTCAGTTACAGAAACCAATTATTTGAAGACATCTTTAAATAAAAAATACCTAGTATGTAAAGTGTTATTATAATAATAAGAACTACTAACAAAGTCAATTATAAGGGTTAATGATACACATTCATTGTTTTCAAAGTCGTCTTGAAAATAAGCGACATTGTGCTGAAAGCATACTTAAAAGCCTTTTTCATATGATACTCTCCAGAGTATGAAACGGCAGACAGGAAAGCAGAACCATATTGCAGCGTTTTAGTCTATTTAGTCTAATTTAACCAAAGAACCGAGGACTTTGTAGGTAGAAAGATTTTGTTTTTTTTCACTTGGACTCTCTCTAATAACACTTTTTTTGCACTTTCTCTTTGTCTTTACATATTTTGGTCATGAATGACTAGTTTTGACCCATGTCATATATTATATATAGATAGATATAGAGAATAGTATAGATATGTGATATATCTATACTTCCTTTCTGATCCCTAATACTCCGAAGAGTATCAGTGATTAGAAAAGACAGTATAGAATGAACAAAGCTTTTAAGTATGTTTGACCGGAATGTCGCATATTTTCATGATCATTTTAAAGTCCTGAACCACACTAAGATTGTAAAAACTTTAAAGTCAACGCATGCACAACAAATTTAGAAAATCGTTAGTTTAAAATTGATTTAGTGTTAAGCATCAAGTAAGGTACTGATATTATATTGGTAATCATCAATTATGTAAACAACAGTTATTGAAAAAGACATTATTATTGAGTATGTATAATTAGGAAAGTCAAGTATTAATCGTTACCATTTAATGACCATTATCATGTTGCATATTCTTACAAATGGAAATAATCAAGCCGATATATAAGCTAAATTTATCTGTCTGTAATAGTATTTAATAGCAAAAGCTTACTATGAGACCTATAATTTACACACTCTATGGTTTTTAAATTAGATGAAACTAATAAATTGCTAGAGTGTACAGGCAATGTTATCAAACATCTCTCTCATAAGCACGCTTGTTACTTTGATAACAGCAAAATTGGTTATGCTTAATTATTACATTTGGATGTCTGTAAAATGACAAACTCCACTCTGCAAGCATACGGTAAATTTACGTTAGCTCCCCTCTGTTAATCACCAACTAGGGGTATTAGAACGGTTAAGGGTAACATTTAATTTTCTAAATGAGAGAAAACTTTAATTTGTTATAAAAGCATTCAATTCTACTTTTCTGAGATTGAGCAGCACTATTTTACAAAATTCTAACCTACATTGTTTTTTAAAAAATTGTCAGTGCATGTTTTGTTACAATCGAAAGTCTAAATGTAATGTCGATACATCAGATGTCTTGCTTAGACAAACGGTGGAAGAAATTTAAATGATTAATCACAAATTGCTAAGAGGGAGAAACGAGAAAGATTTTGTACAAGATCCTTGAAATATCAAACGGAAGCACCGAACATTTTACTGCGTTAGTAATTGTGTAAATTGACTGGAGAGTCATCAAATGTCACTTTTGTCGAAGACTTTTGTGTTCGATGTGACATTTGACACTCATGTGGCATTTGTATTTGACTAAAGTAAGTAGATCTCGAGAAACGTGCAGCATCCTGTGGTATTAGTTTGTGTTCGGTTTTAATTAGTTGTTTGATGCAGGTCAGTGGAAAGGTTTTGCCAATATATTGGTTATGTAGAGGTTTTTAGTTATTGACGTGAAATTCTATTTTTAAAAGTAAGTAAATTGCTTGTTTTTTTAAATAAATCCATTTTATTCCTTTCCAACGTTACACAATCTTTAGTGGCCACTAAGCAAGTTATGGCCTTAGACCACAAGATCAAGAAATGATATTTCGAGTCCCATTTAAACTGAGCAACAAGCATAATTAAATGAATGATTACAATGGAAGGATAGTCATGCTAAGCAATAAGTAGAGATAGCGTCGTTTGTTTCATATTCTGCTACCACGCTTTAACGATTGCTCCAGTATACACATAGCATGACATCTATAGGATCATCTAACAATAAAATCATAACGGAACAACACCACAGTAAAACCAAAAATGAATTTCAACTCGACGTGATTCTGTAAATTATTTACCATCCATGGAACTAAGGATTACCTGTTGTTTGAATGGCTGACAACCTAACATGTTTAAAACTGTAGAAGACGTGAAGGAGTCATATTTCTTTAATTCATAGCAGTAGGAGGTAATGCCATACCTTTGGTTTTGAATTATGTGTTTTCACTTTAGCTGCTTTGTATTGATCTTTTAAGCACTAGAAATTATTGGATCACAACTTTCATTCAAATCTATGATTTTACAAGAAGCCTTGTTCCCTCAAACGATTCAGTTGGAATTGGGTTCAGACCGTTCACCACTGCTTTTTGTTTTACAGTTAATATTTATTAGTATGCTAAGGTTACGACACAACACTAACCAAGTACAGTCGATGCCAAAAACTGTGTCAGATTACTGTACAAACGTAATCCTTATCAGTGAGCAAAGCGATCAAAGTTCTTAATGTGACTAAGTGCTTCTTTTCATAGACTTTCCTGATGAAAATATTGAATGTATAATGCAAAACCTCTTCTCTTAAACCCCTTTATTTCTTTCAAATTTTGATGAAAGTTAGTCCAACATACGTTAATAGGTATATTTTGAAACTTATGTGAGAATTAGTTTGGAAAGTCAGACGAAAGCTTGCCTTATGCAATGCTGAAATATTTAATCAAACAGAAGTGATTGAAAAGGTGACGAATATACAGGCATCTATCTATCTATCTATCTATCTATCTACCCAGATAGAATAGAAGACTGTTTTTGTCCTAACTTACATTCGATTATAATGATGGTGCAGTAGATTGTATCTTGTTCTTTTGGGTACGTGACGTCTGGAAAAATTAACTTTAATGATAAAAACCAGTTTATTTGCAGTATCAACCAGCAATATTTGTAGTATCAACCTGTAATAATCTTTAACCTAAATACCTAATCTGGATGAATGAATTTCGTACTTGCAAGAGAGTTATTTAACTCGATAAAAGCCATAGGAAAGGACTGGGCACGACACAAAGGAAAAAGTACTGTTAAATAGTAAAATGTAAACAGGAAACTTGGCTATATTCACAAGTAAATTGTTTTTTATTGATTCAACGGCACTTAATTTTTCTGCCTTGTTTGTCTAAACACTCAACCAACAAAACGTGTAACAAATCGTGTTTGAGAGTTCGTAACTTGAGGACATCTGGTTGCAGCTGCCGAAGTTTGAGTCCAAGGTACTGAAAAAAGGAGGAAAAACTTTCTACTAATTATACCATGGTTTGCAAAGACTTTGTATATTCTTAAGCAGATGAAGCATAATATGGATTAAGATACGCAATCTGGTAATGAGATTTTATCGATGATCTTAACTAAAGCTAGCAAATCATTCCTATCAATTTCTAGTCAAATTAAATGATGATCTAGCTCTTTTAAAATCAGTTTTACATGATTAATGAACTCATTTGGTTATAATCAACCTGAACAAAAGAGGTGTTTAAAAGTCCTATAAGTCTAGATTTTTTCTTTTCTAGACAGCGCCCTGGATTGAGAAAGTCAATATAACTTAAAGACTAAATTAAAAAAATCCCACTTATTCTACAAGTTAATGATTTGTCCAAGCAGTAACTTACAGCGAAGCTATAACTTCCTTACTGTTTGCATATAACATTCAGTGTTTTGAATTTTTTGTACCTTCCGTCAGTTTTTTAAAATTACTTTACTTTGACAAAGTCTGATTAACATTCAGATTTAAGGCAATAAATACAATTATTGGCGAGCAGGTTTGGTGTGGACTGCTTAAACAGTCAAAGCGGTTCAACAACCCCCCTCTCTTCAGAGGATTGGTCTTAACGTTTATCGCCTCAAAAACGTTGATGATCAAGACACGATGAAATAGGTCTCATCTATGATGGTCAATGTTTTTCATAACTATGGATGCCATGCAATTCCCTTGAAACTCATAAACAATGAAAATTTTGTTTTCCTTTTAATATTTTATGACTAAATATTTCAACTCAACTTTCTAAACTTCCATTCATTGGTGTAAAATCGGAAGATGGGATCAGTGGATTTCATAGTACTTTTGATAGCTCCATTAACATTTTCAAATCCTTCTCTTCATTTTTACATGTCGATGCAGTTATCAAACTTTTGCATACAGTTCTTGTTGTTTTTGATTTAATACAATTCTTGTTAAGTTAAAACCTAACATAATGTTTTGTTTTGTAGCTATAAAGTACCCGATCCAAAATTGCTTCCTGGAAATCGAAAAGCACAATATTCTGTAGATTACTCTCTGTTATATCATGTGCAGATTGGTCGGATATCCTGTGACATTTCCCAGACATGTTGTAATCTAAAAAGCATAAACATCTGGTTGAAGATTTGTTCAAAGAAATATTTTATCTCCCTCCTGCCAGATCAAAGTGAAAGAGTACCAAATTTTCAACAAGTTGTCTACAGTCTTATTCAGACTGATATTAATCAAACCGCATATCTTTTTGAAATATCCCTACCAACCTTTGTTGGCTATCAAGACCTTTTTCCGTGGTAGGTATACGCAAGTCTGCAAATAACGTCACATAAGCGTTAAAAAATCTACTATAGAAGAAGGCATTATGCTGTACTGAGTAACAAATATGTGTCTCCACTTTTTTTGGCTTGTCCGGGCATTAACATTCATAACCCTTCATTCCCATACAAAAACCGCACGGAAGTTTATATAACAAATAAGTTTGAAATAAGCACACAAAAGCTTATGATAACCTGTTTTATGTGGTCTTCTTTTGTTAGGGTTAGCGTTAGAAGAATTTTTTTCCTCATCTATCCTTTGTGCTATAATGGTCGTCTCGAAAAACGTCCTCATAGTTTAGCAGCAGGACCTGCCAACTATGACAGGTGATTGCCCTATTTTCTGCTTTCTGTGAAAGCCGTATTTAGATGCTATTCAACTTCATTCCTACTTTTGCGTAAGACAGGAGCTGTAATTCCTAGTGTGAATATCTGTACTCTTTAATTCTACCAAAGACGTTGCTGGCCCAAGATAAAAGAGCACATCGAAAGTTACCAGGACCCTGTTAAGAAAAGATTTATCCAATTTGAGATCAATCCCATACTGGTGCAGATCGGATTTCCGTTTTCCACGGAACACTTGAGATCCGCTAACTTTCTAAGAGCTGTGTCTCCATGTCGATTGGTTAACAGTATAGTGTTTGCCTTAATGTTAAAAGACTGGAGGCCTCTAAGCCACTTTTGAACCAAATGAATGAGTGTATTTAGACCTTACGCAATCAATAACAGAACAGTACAAAACTTGAAAAAGCAGTCTTAAGTAAAATTGAGATTGACAAAAGGAATTTGTGGTTCTACTCTGGTCGTTCCACTAGTTCTCTTTTGGCGTTCGTTTATTCCTTTATACATTTTCTCTTCATCTTTTCTCGCCCATTCGGTGGTTTGTTGCTTTTTTACTAGTCAATTTTCGATACTACATTACATTACGAAGTCTGCTAAGTATTATGTGACTGTATTTTGACGAATCAATGTGATCAGTGTCAGAAGAAAAGCTTGATTGATCTCACTTTTACTTAGTAACAGTACAAGGTAGCATTGTGGGTTTACCTTTTCTAATTCAAGTAGCAAGTTTGAGATGCTTGCAGAGTTGAAAACTTTACTGAGTAATACAAAGATACTTCCTAAATAAATATAAAATAAAGTAGAAACGAAAAGGTATTCCTCTCTTCAATATGGCAAAATTCCTTGCGTGGTTGCTTTGCAGCCTAAAAAGACACTTTCATCATTAGCAAGGATGAAGTACCTTTTCAAACTTTATTAATGTGACCAGAATTAGGCTCATGCTTAACGCCAGAAAACGATTATGGTGATATGCTCTCTAACGGAGTGTTGCCAGCTTGCTTCATTTAAATAACCCAAAGTACACTCTACATAAACGCAATCTCCTATGCTTAACGAATATGTTTATAACATGTAGGCAATACACCAGGTAAGTATTTGCACAATTGGTGTTATTGCAATGTATATATGTGCAAAAAAGCATTACAATTCTACCTCTACTAGTCTCCTCGTTGTTGAATAACCTGCTTAAACAGAAGGGTTAGTTCTCTTTACATGCTAAAGCCCTAATCCATCATTTTATAAATTCACACCATTTGACTACAATCCATACAAAACGAGAAATATCAAATCTAGTGTCGACTACAGTAGTACCTGGGGTAGCCTGACTCTGTTTAGAGAAAACTCTGTTCTACATAAAACTAATTTTGCTTCAAAGCAGCGTTATGTACACTCATTATGCTTTAAATACGAGGACTTGGCGCCATTAAACTTTTCGTCTTTATAGAGCAGTCGTGTATCCTAAGACCTGAAAACTTTAAACGAAGTTATATGGTATTCGGAATGACCACTTAAACATTTTATGAACTGCCAATGATGCAACTGTCAAGAACACATTGGTGTCACCATTAATAGAAAGGATAGACTGCATGGCCTCAGTTGAAAACTCGTACACCGTTTACGTTGTTTGTCTAGTAAAGAGGTTTGAGAACGAGCGATTAAATGAATGAATAATGTTCTAATGATTGTACCAATCATTTTTGTATAGAAAGAGACGAAGATACTAATTTAAATAAGCAGTTTAGCACAGGCTGTTCAAAATCATTCCTTATGCTATCTGATCAATCGTAGCGTCTAAGCATGGTGAAAGTTAACGTCAGACTCTTAGGCATATGGTACTTATTTCACTGTAGCAGGTCACTTTTTAACAAATCAAACTACCGTCCTATAAACTTTTTCAAGCAATTTGCAGACACGAATCTCCGTCGCCACAAGCACAGATACGATGTCTTTTATCGATCCTTGTACATTCAGACAGCCACCTGTAAAATTACAACTGAACATTAGAAATGCTTCTTTTGTCTCCACAATTTAGCGAGGCGAATAAATGTGGGCATTTTTATATCGGAATCACTACATGATTGCTTGAGAAATGGAAACTTCTTATTTCTCATTCTGATTATCCATCATCATGAAAATATTTGTTTGTGATCTAAAAATGTTCAAAGTATGCTTTATTATCAGAGAAACATATTTCTAATAACAAGTTTTCCTTTGCACGCAAAAACGACTTGTAATTTAGTCATTTTTTTCAGATATCCATGTTATATTGACTATGGCCGTCTTTCTAGTAAGTACTTGCACTGACTACTTCCTAATAAGGACTTCAATTTACTATGTCCTAATATGGTCTTTATATTTTTGTTTTGCTGTGCTTTAGGTATCTTAGACTAGGTAACATAAATGGGTTGCAAAATGCAATCCTTAAACGTGTTCTTCGTTCTAAAAACATTTAATGAGTCTCACCTGATTCCCATAAAGAAGCTATTTATTGAGTACAGTGATGGTCGTCTTTTTATGTCTTACAAAGTGGTCTATCGGGGCACCAAATATTGTTGTCTTGTGTAAATTTGTCACTATGGTCATTCAATTCTGCAGACATAATTCTAGAACCATGCTTGTTAGATTAGATTAAAGAAATTACTTAAACTGTCAGGCCCCGTCCACACGTATCCGAACATTTTTGAAAAAGTTAAAACTGTAAAAAGAATATGGAATGGAACCAAGAATATAGAATGGAACCCAGAATAACCAAAACATTTTTAAAGAGATGCAGTTGTTAACAGAATTACGTAATGCATTTGGTAAAACAGTATCCAGTGGACAATTTGAAATTCTCGGATACATTAAATCTGCTAACGCGTTTCCTTGGCATTAACGTTAAAAGTGTAAATAGAATATCAGATGCAACCAAAAATATAGAATGGAACCCAGAATAACTAAAACATGTTTGAGAGATGCAGTTGTTAACAGAATTACGTAACAAATTTGGTATAACGGTATCCAGTGGACAATTTGAAATTCTCGGAAACATTGAATCTGCTAACGCTTTACCTTGGCATAAACGTTAAAACTGTAAATAGAATAACAAATGGAACCAAGAATATAGAATGGAACCCAGAATAACCAAAACATTATTAAAGAGACGCAGTTGTTAATAGAATTACGTAACGCATTTGGTAAAACAGTATCCAGTGGACAATTTGAAATTCTCGGATACATTAAATCTGCTAACGCGTTTCCTTGGCATAAACGTTAAAACTGTAAACAGAATATCAAATGGAACCAAGAATATAGAATGGAACCCAGAATAACCAAAACATTTTTAAAGAGATGCAGTTATTAACAGAATTCCGTAACGCATT
Source organism: Chironex yamaguchii (assembly GCA_024741275.1). Classification (NCBI taxonomy): domain Eukaryota; kingdom Metazoa; phylum Cnidaria; class Cubozoa; order Chirodropida; family Chirodropidae; genus Chironex; species Chironex yamaguchii. The sequence goes on from JANTCA010045891.1 coordinate 16,147, forward strand.
TGGTAAAACAGTATCCAGTGGACAATTTGAAATTCTCGGATACATTAAATCTGCTAACGCGTTTCCTTGGCATAAACGTTAAAAGTGTAAATCGAATATCAGATGCAACCAAGAATATAGAATGGAACCCAGAATAACTAAAACATGTTTGAGAGATGCAGTTGTTAACAGAATTACGTAACACATTTGATAAAACGGTATCCAGTGACAATTTGAAATTCTCGGAAACATTGAATCTGCTAACGCTTTTCCTTGGCATAAACGTTAAAACTGTAAACAGAATATCAAATGGAACCAAGAATATAGAATGGAACCCAGAATAACTAAAACATTTTTAAAGAGATGCAGTTGTTAACAGAATTACGTAACGCATTTGGTAAAACAGTATCCAGTGGACAATTGGAAATTTTGGGAAACATTGAATATGCTAACGCGTTTCGTTGGCATCAACATTAAAAGTGTAAACAGAATATAAAATGGAATCAAAAATATTCAATGGAGCCTAGAATAGCTAAAACACTTTTAAGGAGTTGCAGTTGTTAACAGAATTACGTAGACTTACAATACGCAGAACATAAATTACCACCAGCCAATAAGCATTCTCACTAAAAAGGGTAAGAGTTCCAGTGCATATATGCTCAGTAGGGGAGAATCCAGCATTTGAGCAACCAAGAAACGACATTTGTCGTAGCCAGGCTCTTCTGTCATCTCTAACTCATAGAAATTTCATTCTCGCTTTATCAGTTATTGCGTGGCATATATATTGTAGCTGTGGGGTTGGCTAAATAGTACGCAAGCAAATAATCATTTGTATTGGGAGACCATGGTTTGCTTTGTTACTCAAGTGTACATTTACTGTAGCTTGTTGCTAAAGTTTTGATCGTAGTCATTTTCTCGTCTATTTCATGTGGCATATCTCTTAGCACAAACTTCCACAATCTGAAATGATACGGTTTTGGCCTCCACCATTGGGTCGGTACCTGATGCAAAAGTGATGGTATCGATTATTGAGCCTGCAAGTTGTTAAACACAGCTATTTCATGCTGGAAGATAAATCCATGGATATTTCACACTTAATTCAGACATTTCAATTTTGTCCTCATGCACCACGCATTTCAATGCTGCTATTACTTCAAATAAAAAGGCAACGTAGAGAGAGAAAAATTGACTCGCGTATAACATGCTTGGAATATCTGAGTGCTCAGTCGTTTAATTTCACATGTTTGTCTCTGTTTGATGTACCTTATTTACTAGCTTGGTGTTTTGTTACCCATGCCCCGGATTTTTTCAATGAAGCCCTTGTTTAGTAGCCTTTAACAAATACATGCTGAACAGAAAGCCCTGCTTTTTTGTGGATAGCTGGCAGTTAAACGGCGACGTCCCTTTTGAATTTAATTTCATGATAAACGCCATCTGTTTAAAACGGCTTCCTCGTGTAAAATTCCGCGTAAATCGCAAATAATTATACATGTGCCTGCAAAGTCTTTCCAAAGTGATTAAGAAAGTGCATTATAGTTGTTTAAATTATCAGTTAGGTCATAAAATTTCCTCGCCTTTGCCGTCCATGTTTGTTTTTAACCCACTGATTAAGTTGGCGGAAGCCTTTAGATGCGATTTTGATATTCAAATAACATGAAATCCTTTTACTGTTATTCGGCATTGTTTAAGATATCGCTATTCATATGCTCAATATCTAAATCTATGTTTTAACTTGGTTAGGTTATGAGATATTCGAAGTATTAATTTAAAAATCAATATCTGACCAGATACCAAACGGAATATCCAACCTTATACCTTGCCAAAATATTGACGGAAAGCAGTGAAAATAAAGAGCATAAGATGGCGGCACAACATAGAGTGCTGTTATGATAAGTATACATGAGTGTTGTCTGACATTTTGCATTGTAATTAACTGGCATTGTTTGTCATTTTAATTTTTACTTTAAACTTAGTCGTGAATATATTTCATAAACTTTCATTGATCCAAACACAAAAAACGTATTGCAAATATTACTTTTAACCTTCCATGTATTAAATTTACTGTCGTTCTTTCCGAAGTTTGTGAAAGATGCCCTTAAATTGGCAACGGGCATAATAAGCAATACGGAAATTGCCTACTATATTACGAAATACAGACTGCAATATACACTTCGACATATAAAATGTTGCCTTATCTCTATAACTTTCCTATGTGACGATTCATACTCTACAGAGCGGCAAAAAGGCCTCCCGTGTATGTCGAACAGGACGGCATTTTCGGCTACGATTCAATGAGCACCTTGGGGACTTTGGCTTAACTAGGGGGAATGTTATTAAATTGTCCGTGTGTGCAGTCCCTGATCATTGTTGCTCCAGGAACGGTAAACAAGACCATATTATGAGTTGAAATCTTTGTTGCATGTGCCGCAGTGAGTTACTTTTGTTTCAGGGACACTCCATGAAAAGCAGAAAGTGTGTTATACTTAGTTACAAGTCATACACATTACGCATGCCACATTCCTAGTATCAATTACAGTACACTTCCGATAACCCGAACCTCCAAGGGGCCAAAAAAATAGTTCGAGTTATCGAATGTTCGACTTATCGGGACATTCTATAACTCGAACTTTGGCCGATAAGTGAAAAT
>JANTCA010045902.1:0-18770 GCA_024741275.1 Chironex yamaguchii
GCACTCCTGATTCGACAGCGCAATTCATGACTGCATTTAATTTTAAAAGACAGCTCTAAGTGTTTAGCTATAGAGCAATCCCAGAAGGATGTTCGAACACTTCAGGGTGAAAATGAAGTAATGTCAAGTCTCAATTTGCTATCACATCAAAAGCCTAAGCTCCAACAACCCAAACCAGTTCAAGCTGAGGGTCAGCTAGAACAACACATTTCAAATGAACAGCAGTATGATTGCTGTTGTGGTCAACATGTTCAAAAAACCTGCCCATAAAAGGCAATCAAGTATCATTATTTCAAGAAAACTTGGCATTTAAAGACAGTTGGTAAGAAATGGCTTAGAATACATGTGGATCCTACACTGGCATTAACTGCATGGATGGTAATGATGGCAGTAGTGATGATGATCTTCCAGGGCACTATCACATTTTAGGTCTTTACAACTCGTCTTCCCCAGATAAGAGCAGCGAAACACTTGCTGAAATACAAGTAGCTGGTCATGATATCATGATAGAAATTGACACTTGGCCAAGTCTCTTTCAGTAGAGTACCTACCAACTGTACCTAGGACATGTGCCACTGCAGGAGGCTGGTATCCATTTCAGCTAATCTTCCAAGTATTTGAATGAAGCCCTCAATTAGCATGAATCAGTCAAGGAGTTGGCCGCTTGAAGAACACCAAGGCACACTTTAGTCTCATGGACAATGCTTCACCTTGCTTTTGTAAGAAATAACCCAGTGGCATGCCATGGAAGGGGGGTTGCAGATGCCAGATTTCACCAAAATAGTAAGCCACAGTGACTAGGCCATTTCTATTGTAATGCAGTATGTATCAGTCTGAATAAGAGACTAATTTGATTAGGCAACAAATAGTATTGCACAAGATAGTTGTTAACTATATGATTTAGTGTCCCCAAAAACCCTGGAATTAGTAAGCTATTCAGTCTGTACCTTATGCCTGTAATGATTGTACCAGTAGTTAAGTAAAATGTAAAACTACAAATATAGTTATTTATGGATCATACATTCTGAAACATAATATACCACCTATCATAATACCAACCAGTGTGTAGGAACCTCAAGGTAACCATTAATTCACAGATACAAGTTGATCAGTATCCTTTCCCATGCATCAGCAAGATATATGCCAAGGACAACAGTTTAGTGTTCTTGACTTAAGACAGGCCTACTGTTGTAATACCTCAAACTATAAAGGCTTTAATCAACATAAAACTCGAATACGAACTGAACATGATTACAAGGAAAACAAGATGGTCGACATGCTAAACCGCTGACCATAAGGACTCCAGAGCCACAGGGAACCCAGGAGCCTGAAAACCTAAACAATAACAATAACAAGAATACAATAGTATAAATAATTAGTTCTGTTCAAAATAGTTCCTTATTTTACGACACCTACCTACAGATGGAGATGGATGAAAAGAAAGACAGTACCTGATTATCAAGACTCACAGTGATTTACCCACTTCAGCATACAATATTGCAACAGCACCAGGTAACAAGGCATGGACCAGTTTCACAAAACATCCCAAGTCTGCAGTGTTACTTGGATGACATAATTTTGACATAATTTTGGCCATACTAAATGAGTAGGCCTACCTCTGTACATTTGACAAAGTGCTACAGCAACTAGAAGAGTACGGCTAGCAAGCTAACAACTCCAAGTGCAAGTTCCTGTTGGACTCTGTGGAGTACCTTTTCCACGTGATCTCTGAAGCTGGTCTTTATGAATCACCTGCCAAGGTGGCAGCCATAGTGAATTTTCCAGTGTCTAAAGATGTGTCAAAGGGTGTCCAAAGGCAGTACTTGCAATAATATACGGACTTAAAAAGTTTCACGCATTTCTGCATGGCAATGTTTCATTCTTGTTACAGATAATAGATGATGTTGCCATGTCTGGACCTGCAAAGGAAATATTTGCTGTCAATATAATTCTCCACTGGTTTAGTGTCATATATGTAGATATTCAACAGTCATTTTTCTTTAACCACTTACTTTCTTACTCCGTTTAATGTCTTCTTCTCCCATGACAATGGGGTTTGACGGTTTATGACACTCTTCCATTTGTCTCTGTCTTTAGCATCTTCTTCTCTGAGCCCAATATGCCTCATATCTTCATCAACGGTTCTCCTTCAACTTTTCCTTGGCATTCCAGGTGGTTGCCTACCATCCACATTCAGGTTGACAATTCTTCCAAGGGGCTCTCTCACATCTCTCCTCATGACATTACCAAACCATCACAGTCTTCTTCTTCTTAGTAGCGTTTTCAATGACTCCACTCCACATCTGTTTTCTACTTCTTCACTTCTGATTTGGTCTTGCCAGGTTAGTCCAGCCATGTACCGGAGCATTGTTTTGCCACAGCTGATCAGTCCATCTGTCATTGGCCAGCCCTCTGAGCCGTACAACAGCACTGACCTGATATATGAATCATAAATTTGTCCCCTATTCCTCAATGGTATGCACATGTTCACTAGAAGACTTGCAATCTCTCTCCACTTCTGCCATGCAGCAGAGACTCTCATCCTGACAGCTCGTTGAACTCCTCCTTCAGAGTCACCGAGGTAAAAAACCTGCTTCTTCAACAACCTCTCTATCTATGTAGATGTTATCATTTTCTTCCCCTTCCTGGGGTTGACAACGACTACTGCAGGTAGGACATTGGAAGTTTGGGTCTTCAGTTAGTCTATGCAATCCTGAACATTGCTTGTGACACCAGTACTGGCAAGACGTACATAAAATCGAGTTTTGGCCAACCCCCCCTTCCACTAACTCCGCATGGTCTCTACCTGACTTAATAACTTCAGTTTTCTTTCCTGTCACCATCATCTATGTCTTACTGATGTTGACCTTCATTCCTCTTCTTGCCATTGCCTGTCTCCAATCCATGAACTTCTGCTCGATTTGCTGAATACTCTCTGCAGACAGCACCAGGTCATCTACGTAAAGCAACTCCCAGATGTTCTCACGTCTGCACTCCTTTGTTACCTCCTCCATTACCAGTAAAAAGAGCAGTGGACTAAGGGACAAACCCTGATGGGCATCAACTTTTATGGGAAACTCATTTGACAGCCCCCCAGCAACTCTCACTCACAACCAGTTTGATTATACCATTAAGAATTGAAGGACTGTCCAGCATGCCAATGCATTGCATCATTTCCCTGCTGCCAGTGAAAATTCTATGTGAAATTGAGTAAATGACGAGTAAAGCTACTCCAACTGATCATAATGCTTAGACTGCAGAGTCAGTAGCAATAGCAACAATTCTTTGATTTACCAGGGACGGCAAGCTACCAAGGAAATTCAGGAAGTGAAATGCCACATTTACCAGCCATTGGCAGACTGACTTTAAATTTGCAATGGATGGTTAGTTCGTGACTACAGCTTAGTGTAACTACTATGTTTGGGACATTTTGGCATGCAAGGGATGAAACATATGATAAGATCCTGATATTGAGGTTACTAGTACTGATTTTAACCAATGTGCAGAGCCAAAACAAACCACCAAAACTAGTTGTTCATCCATGGATGCTTCACGAGAAGCCATGGTCTCATCTACAATTAGACCATAAGTCCTGTCAGCTTCTTCTGAAATAATTGGTGGATCATGAAAGCAGCACATTCAATACACCCATGTATCCATTTAACAGAAGCTGTAAAAACCACTGCAACACTGAGCTACTGGATTTTGCACATTTTGGATACCCTTCACTCACACTGTAGACAATGCAATAAATTTTCTCTAACAGGAATTTCAGACATGGTATAAGGAATATCACTAACTTAATAAAAGCACCACACCATTCTACTACTACTTGATTTGCTGTTAATCTTGTCCAGACCTCATGTCTTGCCCCAAAGTAAGCATTGTAATTGATGCAGTTTTGATGCATATCAAAATCCACTGGTTATTGTCTGAGTAAACTGGTAAGCTTGAGATAAATATGTACCAATATTGATGCCATTTTCAAGACATGTTCCTCATGAAAACAATAATGAAGCAGCCAAGCCTCAAGAAAAAGACAATTTCCAAAGTAGTTCATGTTGGAGATCCTGTTTATGCTCTCTACTTTAGACTAAGTTATGACAACAGCTACAATCAATATTTGTCAATCACTACAACATGGAAAGGCACTAGAACTGTTAATGTATCTGTATGGTAATGAGGAACTAATTGGCACCAACATGTGAAGCATATGCACCTTTACTATGTTTCCGATGAGGATTAAGATTCTGATGATACTCCTGCAGGATACCCTGGAACCTTCCAGAAAACAAAGCTTCCATCTGGAACTTATTCCCATGTTTGTTGATGAAGAAACCCAAACATCTACTTAACTGCCTAGTGAAGCCTACCATGCCCACTACGGAAACCTTGGGGAAACAACCTGCTGACGGAACAACCTGCAGTATTTCTCACTCTACCAGTGATGTCTGATACCAATGGTGCAGCTGGTGGCTAGCTACAATCGTCATCATCATGAGGAAAACCAGTCAGGGCTCAGGACAGAGAAGAAACACAAGATTAATAAATATACGTCATGGTCCATTCAAATTTAAGAAACCGAAGGCTATTAAAGCCTCTTTTTAGTCTTAGCCATCAAGATACACTGTAGGCTAGGTAAGGAGTTGTCAGTGATGACCTCATGTGTATTACTTGTTTTAACAACGAATGAACTTCATAGTTCCCGGCATGAAGTCATTACCTGATGTTCTGAAACTTGATGAGAAAGTTAAGTTTGGAATATTTATGAAACTGTAATTGGAGATAAGAAAACCTTACACAAAGCCAGTAGACAATCAGTTTTAAAGTTTCAAGGACTTGAATACAACTGATCAGTTTTAATGTCTGCAAGCATTGGAAACTCAATAGTTTAAGCAAGACAGACTTACATTCAACCAGTTAATGTTCAGCATCGACGTAACTGTTTGCAAAAAGATAATGGTTATAGGAAAAGTTGTGCAGAATGTAAAATACAAGGATGATGATATCTTTGCAGCCTCAAGATTCAAGTTGCACCACAAAAAAAGTTTTGGGAGATTGAGTATTAAACAGAAGTAATTTGATTCTGTCAAATTTGATCATGCCAGTCAACATTTACAAGTAAAAACACTGAAAAAATACAGTAAATAATAGTTTGAAAAAACTTCATGCAGATCAGGCCTACGACAGCAAGGTCCATAGTCCGTTTCAGTAGAAACCTGCTAGCTTGATAATTACATATAGGTCAACCAGTCATTGGACAGCACCTAGCAGAACTAATCTTTTGTTGGGAGCAATGTCAACACTGGTTTCATCCTTGCTGTCATCTGGTACTATTGCTAATGCGATCTCTTGGAAAAACTGTCAATCAACTTATGGCTATGATATGTTTCATCAGCAGCACTTGAACTATACAATGTTAAGAGAAAAAGACAATCCATCCAAGTCCAACAATTAACTTCTTGCATAAGCATCCAAGCACCTTTAAATTTATGAACCAATTAACTAATTAATAATTAATTAATTAATGAAGATTTTATATGCTGTATCTTTATAGTAAATTACTGAACAAAAAAGGGCTAGTCTACGCTTTTCATCTTGAAATAAAGAACAGAAATCGTTACGTTTTAAAAAGCAAACACTTACGTCAACCAGCAAGAAAATTTCAGACTTAACGCTGGCGAAAAAACGGGAGATACTCATTGCGCCACATACGTGTGGCATATCAGCCTCAGATTCCAGTGCATGGCGAGTAGGGGAAACACAAAACTCAAACATTTTGTATTTACTGTCTTTCTGTCTCTTTATGTTCTTCGTCTTTGTGAATCAAAAATGCTCTGAAACTATTGTCGAAAACAAAATTCTTAAACGTTAGCAAGTTATCTTTAGCTAATGGCAAGTTAGGCTGCACATACCGAGTTGATAACTTGAGCCCAGTAAGCTTTTCCCGTAGTTCATCGACTTTCATCCGATTGATCACACCATTGGCCCTAGATATACTCCCGTAAACAGGATGAGTATACTGCGAGGCGCTTGGCTGCGGATAAGAGCAACTATTGCTGCTGGCATTGCATCCAGCAGAGGTCAAACACGAAGAACCTTCCATATTTGACGCCTGCATTTTGCCCTCAATCATTGATCTTCCACCTCCATCAGCCGTAAGATCACCACTCGGCCCAACAACAGTATCACTCATAATTAGTGGAGGCTAAAGCCACAATTCAGATCATCGTCCTCAGAACTGACAGCAATCTGTTGCAGCAAATTAAAGCCATAGTTAAATGGGATTTGATTCCTGGAAAAAAATGTCTGGCAAGCTAGAAACACAGGGGATCAATAGCGAGTGATGTTTTTCGCAGCAGGCATGCCTTTACTAGAGAAACTAAACTTGATAATTAAAAGATGCATGCGACTTTTAAGCAACTTTTTGAAAATTGCAAAGTTATACAACATGTTAACGTGATTTGCAAAACAGAACAGTGTGTGTAATAAAGTATTGGAGCTGGATGGAATATTTTTGGGGCCACGCCCTTTTTTCGACGGGAAATTCCCTCTTTTGGCCAACTCCCTTTCTGATCAGAAGTTTGCTGTATATTTACAAGCGTTAAGTGCTTCCGAGTATGGAGATATCAAATTGCCTATCAGTCTCACAATCTCACAACTTACTGTGGATTAGCACGAATTCCAATTTTAGAAAGGCCTAACTATCAGCAATAAAAAGCTTAAATTCTAAATATCTAAATTACCACTGACGACAAAATTAGTTTAATAGTTAAATAAACGAGAAGATTTTTTAAAAAATCGGGTTAATGTTCGTGATACGTCAGTTTACGTTTTGCAAATAAAGATACCAAGTTCTCTACAAAAGTCGAGGCTTGAATACACGCACAACTTTTTCAATGCTAGAAAGTCAATAAATTGATCAAGGTTTACGTCTCCTATCTTTTGTTAAGAATATTACAAAGAAGTCTAGCTTACATCTAGCGATTTATGAGTGAGGTGCAAATGTTTCAAACTATCTTGTCAAAATCCGAAACATGTCTTATAAATTTAAAAACATTGGTCATTGCTTTTAGCCTGATTGCTAGTTTTGTCGTGTCACGTAACTTTTGATCAACTATGTTGTTACAACATCAAGTCAAGATAAACTTCGGCCTGTTTATTGAGTTAAATGTAGTTTCACAGTCAGTACATAGATCGGTGTTGCGTTGTTGCCTTGCTGTTTCAGTCCATTTTTGTTGCACAGAATTGACAAGTATTGTTTCAAAACAGAGCAAACAAATGTGCCTGTGTCGTGTCAAATAATAGCCACCCTTACTTAAAGAATATAATAATTACTTCCCACTTAGATTTATCGTCGTGCTGCAGGATTACACTGCCACAAAAGTTTTTTGAATCTGACAAGGGCTTCCGCCAAAATTGAGCCCTAGTCGTCTCGATCATCCATTGGTTAGGATGATATTTTTCAAAGGAGAATGAAGCTTCCGCCTAAAATGTTCTCATCAATTCGAATGCAGATTGGCTGACACAAAACTGTTTCAAATGTGGCTGGGACTCCCGCGAAAACCAAGTGAATCATCATGACACACAACTGTTCATATGTCCAGAGTCTGTCATTAAAAAATGACCTCAGAATGAAGCCCAGTCCAATCAAGCGGGAGGGTTGTCTTCACTCCGCTTTACTTTCAATCTTGTACACAGTGCTCTGAGCAGCTCTGATATCATTCGGAAACAGAGGGTCGTGGACCATCTGCTGCCAAATTTCTCAACAGCAGATTTCATTGTGAAGCTTCCTTCGAAATATGGGTGCGTTGCTGGAATCAATTTAAGTTTTCATTTTTGCAATAGAATCGACTATTCAAACAAACTCATGAAAACATTTTAATTGTAAACTTCTCATCTTTGGCACTCAAAGTTGGCATTCAAGCGCTTGAAAATCTGACTGGTGCTCAAGCACCCCAAGCACCAGTGTGGATCCGCCCTGCAAATGAAGAAGGCAATAAATAAAAGAGTAGACATCTGTGTTGTCATATGCAACACCTCTACAAGCAAGAAAAGGGTAACTTAAGAAAATAAAAATGACCAGGTGGCCACAAGCTTGGGTACCTTTTTGCATCCTCTTATGACATCCTAAATTCTTCAAGCTTGATCTACATAGCAAACCAGAAGATATCATTTTGATGGTTTAAAGCCTGCTTTCTTCCAAGTTTGTAAACGCCGTACAAATTATTCAACCATACTTTCATCTTCAACTCCAGGTCCCGCTGCCATCGATAAAACTGCTTCAATACCTGCAATTCTAAAAACCTGTTCAGGACATCATGTACATTTCCCGGAGTATTCTATTTAACCATTATTTCCAACATTTGCGTTCGCATCTTAGGCCTGCCAACATTCCTATCGTTTCCTCGTTGTACGCTCTCAAGAGGAAGAGCTCTGTAGTGACGAGAGTTTTTTAGTTGTATAATTTGGAGCAGATTAACTACGCACTTAGCTTTGACGTCATTATAGTTCACTACATCATTATGTGAGAATAAGATGATTACTCTAGGATAAACATTAGTTAATCATTCATTCCTTAACGTGTATGAATAAATCATTAATCGAGTCCTTCATGTTACCTACTACGTCCTGGAATCCATTTGAGCAAGAATTTAATGAAGAAAACAACTCTGTCCTTGAGAGCCGTTTTTCTATAAAATCAAAGTGTTGCGCACAAAAGAGTTGGTTAGTCTGTTCCTTGACTTCGTTTTATTAGTATAGAGTTATTTCGATATGTACCAACTCTAAAATCTCTCTTACTGAATGGTTGTTGAGGGACCCCAAACCTCCTGCAGAAAATGTTCGGATGAAACCTCATGGAGAAAAGTACGGTGAATGATGGTAAAGATAAGTTCAGTTTCGGCTGCTGGAATGTACGAGGCTTATTGACCGACGAGTTTCAGTCTCTAATAGCGCTGCCGCTTTACCAAAGTGGTATCAATGTGGCATGCATATTTGACAATAGACTTGGCGGTTATTCAAACAATTCAAACAATTTGCCAATTACTTCCATATCCAGAACCCCTGCAACAACGATTTCATTTTCAGTTATTATGACTTGCTTCTTTCATGTCACACGGTCAAGAGCTCTGCTGATGTGGATTTTGCTCTCACTCCTTATGCTTATCGTGCTTTGCTAGAATGGCAGCTGCTACCAGGCCGTATTTTCCGATATCCTCATCCAACTTGGCCACTTCAACGCTCAGATTGGCCCTCCTCAGAGGCAGAGAGGCGTCACATCGGCCGTTATGCTCAAGGAACAAGAACTGATAATGGTGATTGTTTCGTGTTACTTCTCTCACAGTACGACCTATACATGGCATCATCCGATTTTTATCATCCAGAAAGCAGGTTGTCAGATGGCTGTCTCCTAATAGAACGAACTACAAAATAGGTCAGTTGTCGGAAAACATCAGTTTAATCTTATCGTTCATACTGGGGCACTGCATTTAAATCGGATCATGCCCTAGCCAAAGCTTGCTTGGAAATTTGTCTCAGGTGAAGAAGTTTCGCTGTGGTGAGCGCTTTGAAATTGCGAAGCTAAAATTGTCAGAAACCGGGGAAAACTACCCGCAGAGCTTGCTAAGGTTGTTGATATTTATTGGGCTAAAGTCCACGACTGCTGCATTGGAGTCCCTCGGTTCCTCCTGAGCAGCCCCCGCTGGGAATGGATATCAGCCGAAACACTCAGACTTACTAAACATCGCAAAAAAGTAGTTGGGGATCCGGCGACTTCGTATGTGGTCACTGAGCAGTTTTGAGTGTCAAAAAGGGATAAAGATTGCTATTTGGTAAAGATCGATGATGAAATGAAAGAGGCCTGTAACAGAGGAGATTCCAAAAAATTGTTTCAGCTGGTTGAATCGAACAGGATCGTGTGATTCACAGGAGCAGTTAAATTGGTGGAAAAATCACTTTAGTCCACTGGTTAATCGTAATTGATCCTGCTAGGCTCATTGATTTGCCCATTGATCCTGTCCAGATACCCCAATTTGCCATACATTCTCCTACTGACGAGGAAATTGCCTTCGAACTGAAAAGGCAGCTAGCATTGACGCAATCCCTCCTGAGATTCCGAGGTATGGTGAGACCGAGCTAATCCTATACCTGCGGCACTTGTTTGATCTTGTTTTTCATTCTAAAGAAATACGGGAGGACTGGAATGTATCCCTGCTGTTGCCACTCTTTAAGAACGAATGTGACTAACTAACGCAGAATATCAGTGCTCTGTATGGATTTAAAGCTGCCAGAGTCGATCTGAGTTGAAATGCCTCGCTCCTGCCTGCCCGCAGTGTAAGAACAAATGCAGCTTTCGTCCTGGCCGCAGCTGAGTGGATGCCATAATGACTATCCGATACATGATTGAATTGCATTTCAAATACAACCAAGCAACAATCGCTGTCTGCATCGGTTTCAAAGCAGCTTTTGATAGTTGTCATCACCGAAGCTTGTGGCGACTTATATTAGAGGACAGTGTACCATAGGGTGATTGTGAAAATTATCGAGATCATGTATGCCCAGTTGAAAAGTGCATCAAGCCTGCCACCACCACACTCACCCATCTCCATAGGACTTTTCACTTCTCCCTCCGACCTCGGCTTGCACAGAAGATGTAACCTTGCGATGTTGTGCCCTCATCGTCTAGCCTCTCTAGGTCTGTAAACCCTAATCCACAGGTACACCGAATTTTAACAGAGCTGCGGAGTGCTCAGATCGTCCAGGCAGTAGCCGCTAACTGGCCAGTTGCGCCACCTATTGACCATGAATAAGTTCATCTAAATGCCACTGTGCTGAGTTGACCGTCAATGACATAAAGTGTCAAGCACTCGCCTCAGCATCCATTATCCTGCTGCCACTGATTTCACTGTACCTTGCCAGGTTCTGTCAGCTATGCTAGCTTCCACTGGGCAGGGTCGTCGTACCTTGGGGCACGTAAGTACCCGTGAATCCCACAAGAGCTATAGAGCTGCATAATGCTTCACTGATCAGTACTTGAAAAGAACAGATAAACCAGTTAATGCAGGCCCCTAAAAAGGGACATCAGCGGCCATCCCAAAATGTCTGGATGTGAAGAAGATGAACTCCACTCAGTTCCGTGATGCTCTTAGCCAATCTCTGCACAAGTCTCTGGAGGCACTCGGTGCAACACCATCAGAGCACGTAAATGCTTCGTGGAGCAACTTGAAGAACTCCATCCTGACCACTTCAATTGAAGTCATAGGTTATCCCAGCCGACATACTCCAGAGTAGTTCAGTGACAGCCAGAGTGAGATTCAACCCCATCTTCAGAAAAAGCAGTCAATACCTGAGTGAGAACTCTGAAAATAGCAAGTATCGTCTGGCCAATGCAAAGTCAAAACTCCAACGTGAAGTGAGGAGATTGAAGAATGCTTGTTGGGATACCAAGGCAGATAAGCTGCAAGCACTTGCAGATGCTGCCGACTCTTATAGCTGGTTCTCAGCTCTGAAGTCTGTGCACGGTCCACAAACAAATACTCTCACACCTGTTCAATCAGTTCACGGGAGCTGTTTCTTGACAGACTGCTCAGACATAACAAATCGATGGAGAGTACACTTTAACAAACAACTAACCAACAAAGCTCAGCAAGAGGAGATGCAACATACTTGCTGATAGTTCATCCTATAATGCACGAACCTGATGAGCCGATCACAGCTGACGAAGTGGAAAAGGCCCTGAAGCAGACTCGATCTGGCACGTCTCCTGGCTCAGATGGCATCCCTTCAGATATCCTGAAGCATGGAGGCCAGTGTGTCACGGACCAGTTGCTACACCTGTACAATCTCTGCTGGGACAAAGAACAACTGCCCCAAGTTTTTAAAGACGCCTGAATAGTTATTATTCACGAGAAGAAAGGCAAACATAGTGACTGCGGCAACCACCGGGCATCTCCCTTTTATCAATCATAGGGAAAGTATTCACAAAGATTCTTTGAACGGACTGAAGCAAGTTTCAGGGCGTGTACTTGCTGAAAGCCAATATGATTTCAGGGCAGGAAGGTCAACATCTGACATGATAATTACAACGCCGCGATTTCAAGAAAAAGCTGTGGAACGGCAACAACTGTTCATTGTGTTTGTTGATTTCTCGAAGGCTTTCGACACTGTTGATCAATCGACCATGTGGGAAATGCTCAAAGTATACTGTTGTCATGACAAGTCTAGAAACATGGTCAAGCAGTTTCACGGCAACATGTCTGCAGTGGTTTCTATGGGAGGTGGTACTAGTACTCCTTTTCCATGTTGCGGAGTAAAGCAGGGAAGTGTGCTGGCACCAAAATGTTTGCACTCTACCTTGCGGCATTACTTGAATATGTTGGTAGCCGAACCACAAAAAGGGGTGTACATTCGAATCCGACCAGACGGAAATCTCTTCAGCCTTGCCCGACTACAAGCAGCTACAAGGACAAAGCTGGTGCCTGTGAGGGAGCTACTGTATACAAGATATACAAAAGATTACCACTCTGTTCATCAAGGCAGCAACGTGCTTTAGATTGCATATAAATGCCACCAAAACTGAACTTCTTTACCAACCTCCACCACAGCAGCAACAACCTGTGTCGCCTGTGGTAAAGGTAGGTGGCGAGGCACTGAAGAGGACTCAAACTTCATTTACCTGGGCAGCACTGTCACCAACAAGAATCTGTTTGATGCTGAGATTGAATGGGGAGTTCAGGCAGCTTGTAAGGCCTTCGGGCATTCCATCAACATCTCAGGTCCCGCCATGACATCAAACTCCATACAAAGATTTAAATCTACAACATAGCAGTATTGCTACTGCTACTATACTCAACTGAAGCCAAGATTGTTTACTGGAGACACATCAAGCAACTCACAAGAGTGCAGCTCCATCATATTCGCCGGATGATCAACATCAAGAGGCAAGACAGGGTTCTAGACGTCACTGTCTTGGAATGCGCCGAAAGTGTGAGTGTAGAGGCTTAGTTTACTTCTGCACAACTACAGTAGGCTGGACATGTCTTTCGCATGTCTGATGACCGCCTTCCCAAGCAAGTCCTCTACAGTGAGTTACCTCGAGGCAAAAGAAAGCATGGAGGCCAAAAGCTACTATATAAAGTTGTTCTTAAACGCCATACGAAGTACGCAGAGATCAACAGCAACATCCGGGAAAAGCAAGCCTTATCTAGAACAACACGGCATTGCAGAATGCACCAAGCAGTCATGAGGGTGGAGGAAAAATGGATGACTGATAATGTATCAGCTCACAATCTGTGCCACAGACTCCCAGTGACAGTAAACACACTTGTGGCACTGACGCTACTTGAAATTTGAGCATACTCACTTGTTAGATACCAAAGAGTAATCCAGAAACAATCATTTGGGGCTGCCATATCACGAACAACATCAAATCATTAACTAAATGTGTACGGCCTTCTAGGGAATGTTTTGTAATCCACACATCCTTTTTATGAGATGATCTCTCTGTTTTATCTTTGGTATTGCAATAGAGGGATGGCCAAAACATCTATAAGCATTAAACTCCAGGGACGCAATAATCGTTTCTTTATGGCAGCTAATGCCAGTCATGTCTGTTACAAAGTGTAGATGTGATGAAATGTTCTACAGCACAAAATGCAGTTCTATGGAAATGTATTTGAGATAGAGAGCAAAACTCTTGTGAGCTTTTCGCGCAAGAGAATAATGCAGCTGTATGGAAACCGGCCTTGAGACTCAAGACCTGATGACCAACGTTTGAGTTTGCTGTGTACGTGCCAGACAGTAATATGTGCTGAGTCGTAGTCGAACATTATGAATTGCGACATTGAGGCCGACTGTGTTGAGTGTGTGTTATGGATGACATGGAGACATTTACATCGGGCAGTGCCCGACTGAGTGGAAATGTATGTGAGGGTGTTGGGACCTATGATATCTTTGGACCTTTGTTAAGAATTACAGCGCCAAAATCGAGTTAAGTAAAATTAGGTAATACGACTATAGTGAAATGGAAGATAGAATTTGACTCTTTGGTGGCTAGGCATACTGGAAGTGGCTTGGGGGAGTGGAATAAGAGGTTTAGTGGGAGGCTTACTATGAGATCGTTGCATTCAAAGCATGAAAGAGCATAGGCAACCACATTATCTCCTCCATGAACACGTGGAATGTAATAAATTGGGAGATGCAGTCCAAATTTCGAATTTCGTGGGATAAATAACGATCAGACGAGGGAAACGGAGCATGGATAAGCCGCTTGTGGTCTGTTAAAGTAAAAGATTGTCGTCCTTCCAAAAAGTGACAACAATGACGAGTGGCGAGAAAGATTTCCAATAACTCACGGCCAAAAGTGCTATATCGGGCCTCTCGTGGCTGCGAACGATGGGAAAGAAAGCTATAGGAAGGAATACACCATCAGTGCATTGTTGAAGGCAGCCACCAACAGCAACAATTGGAAGTGTTCTTCGTCAAGGAAAGTGCTGCATCATGACCGTGAAGGGTTAAGAGTGTAGCTTGAACTAAGTGACCTTTGATGGAGGTAAAAGCAGCAAATACATCCTCTGGGAGAAGGAAAACAATGGTGGTGTGCTTTGTAGACAAGAGGTCTGTAAGAGGTTGAAGCAACACTGCACAATTGGGGAGGAAACGACGATAAAAATTAACAAGACCAAGAAATTCTCAAAGTTTTGGGATTGATGTGAGAGGAAGAAAGTCGTGGAAAACCTGAACTCTTCCATGGATTGGAGCGATGCCATGTGGATGGATACAATGACCAAGAAAATCTAAGGATGGAGAGTCAAGCTGAGACTTGTCGGGGATGATCAAAATGCCATAATCACCGGAATACAAGGTAAAGATGATGAAGTGTTCAAATCCAGAGAAACTAGCAACAAGAAGGTCGTCAATATAAGCGAAAACAAAGTCAAGACCATGCAAGACTTGATCTATGAAATGTCTGTGCAGAATTGCATAGACCAAAAAGCATGTGGAGAAATTCCAAGGGACCAAAATAGGAGATGATGGAAGATGAAGGATGTGACATCGCGAGGCTCTACTTGAATTTGTCATGGAGAAAATAGTCTTCCCGTGGAGATTAGTTGTGAGGTCACTGCAGGACTACCAGTGGGTGCGTGTGAAGATCTCTGGGACTGGAAACTGAACCTGGAGAGTTAGTTGCAAAATTTGATTCTGAAGGTCAAGTATGGTCGAAGAAGGATCACCAGAAAAGGAGGGCGTAGGAATGGAAGCAACAATGGCTGGGGCACATGTTAAGAATAGAGGATAGTCGCCTCCCTAAACATGTTGTATTTTTCGTACTATCTGTCGAATGGTGAACGCAACCTAGTGGATGTCGTCTTACATAGCTGCAAACCATGAAAATGATTTGAAGCATCTTGCTTAAGTGTACCGTACCATGTGGTTCGACAACTGGTTGGGCCTCTTGGAAGAAATCGCTCATGACCGATCCCAATGGCGGCGCATTGTTCTAAAATCCTTGAGGATCCTGTCAAGGATGGCGTATTAAGTCAAATCAAGTTCTATATCATGGTGCTCCTGAGATTCAATGATGCGAAACCCTCTTTAGCTGTAGATTTAGATATTGAACGGAATAAATACAGTCGAATGAATCTTACGTGTTGATCATTTCCTCCAGCAGAGCAACTCTACTGACTGAAGAAGAATTTTTGACTAAATTTTCTTCATTTGTTCAGGCAGCATCGTGAATTTTAGCATAAGACAATAAGCGTCCGATTCATCTTCTTGCAGTTTTAGAGACTATGAGAGTTTGCTAATCTCCGTTCACCTTGTCTATTATGAACACAGACAGCAGAGCGATAGGAAATTCGGGGGGTTGCCAAGTTCGTCTTTTGATACTGATTTTGCTCTTAGGCAAACCCTAAAATACCGCAGCGCTCCTGTTGTTCTCGATACCCTATATATTTTATGAATAGGCAGAGTTAATAACAGTAAACCACCATGTTTTAATGTTAACTTATTGCAGCACGTGAAACTTGGCGAGATTTAGAAAGTTGCTTAAAAATTCAGCCAACGTATACCAGCCTCTTCGAAAACACTAGTGTATGGACAGCGTTTAAGGCCAACAGACCTACCTGGACATAATCGTATTTCACTGAAAGATGTAATGATAATGCATCTTTGCAGTAAATACATAAGGCGAGATGCCTGTATTGGAAAGAAAATATAGCATGATCTCGTGAAAGATTCGGTCAGCCAAATGCTGCCAATCAAGTATATTCCAGCATCAAGATAGTAATGGGTTTAAGCCTACGTCTTATGCTAAAGAACTGCTAAACCAATTTCAAGTCGTCCCAAAAGACTCCAGAGATGCAAATATTGTGTACGTTTAAATATTCAAAGTTGACTTTTCTCCCATACAGAGATCACCCTGCTAATTAATACGTCAGTAGGCAACATACGTGTAAAAGTTTCAGTGACTACACTGGTCACTACCAATGCCGATGACGTCAGCGCGGGCTAAAAAGCAATAGAACAGTAGACATTACTTTCTTCCATTGCCAACATCAGGAGAAGTGCAAGGAGTAAAAAGTGGCTTATAAAGAAGGAAGGTCGAAAATACGCGGATGTATAGTTATCTTCCACAAAACGGCGGTAACGTTACAATTTGTTCTCCTTCATTAATGATATACTATCCAAACGGCTGTACTTTTTGAGGCCCCTATAACCCCGACAAGGTCGTGGAACGTTCTAACAAGGCCTGCGTGTCCCTATGAGCTCCTTGCGATCCTCTGGAAATTACACGAAAGACATATTGGTCAGTTGAATTGGAGGGTCGATTTCTCCGAGACATTCCAACAGAAAATGACATTAAATACCGATGTATCCTTGTTCATAAGTCCCGTTTAAATTCAAACAAGCGGCAGACTGAAAACAAACGGAAGACCACCACGAAGGCATCAACACGAGTCTTTTAAATAATAAAGCAAATGAAAATTTGTACTTACACTATGTTGCACAAAATGTTCACATGCTGATGTGAACCCCGACTTCGGGTACTTTACATCGGGACTGTTTACGAAAAAGCAATAAAGTTCCTAACATTGCACTAAAGAGACGCAATGTCCAGAAACTTTCTAAACTATAAACTACAAGGGGTTAAAGAAATCTTTCCACTTACCAAAACTACTATTTGCTACGGTGTTTGTGATTGTTGTACTTGTTGTTGTTCCTTGCTATTTATTCGTAACTTTGACAACAATATAAAAACACAAAGTACATGTGAAGTATCAGAACTGGGAGCCTTTTCCATTTAACATAAATCTAACTGATCCATATTTGCAAAAAATAATTTAAAGTCTATAACTATCTGGCTACATAGACGGTTTATGCTCAGTGACCACAACGCAAAATGATAGACTACAACTTTGGGCTTCTGAGGTCTAGCCAAGAAGACTATGTTTTTCATGACAGGAACACCACGTTCATTATTGTTGGCAGAAATGATAACAAAGTTGATGAGTATGAGATGTCAATATTTCTGACAATAACAGCAAATGACAACTAGAACCACTCCGAAAACGCAAACCTTCACCAAGCCAGTATTACTATTATTCAATTATCAAGGGATTTCCTCTGTGAATACGGTAACTGGATTATATGTCAATAGCACTGTGAAGCTTTCATTGCCAAAAAAGTGATCCAGAATCCAGGATTTCATTCGGATCATCCCCAAAATATAATGGGATGTCACTTGGATCAAGACTAATCATCTGATTATATTTCATAAGCATCTGCCCAGTAGTTTTTGCGTAATACTGCTGACAGACAGACAGACAGACAAACAAACAAACAAACTCCGCCGAAAACAGTACCTCCTTGGTGGAGATAACTTTGATAACTGGAATAATGCCATGTATGGATCTACATTGTTGCGTAGTTTGCTGTGCTGCTGTGCACTTTGTTGTGCTCTGCAAGCAACAAACATATGGGCAAATTAGAAATAACGGTTACTAAGAATTGTTTTTTAGTTTTCAGTTAAACAGAAAAAGACAATCGAATATATAAACACCGCTGCCATTGAAAATCTACAACTCTGCAAGATTATCACATTTAATGCCAACCATTTCTTTCACAAATCAAAGCTTACAAAAACCAACGCTAGCATAAATGCTAGACTACTTTGCAATTTTGCTATCACCAACAAGTAATTTTCTCTTTGAATCAGTGTCGACAATCTTTACTGGCATGGCTGTAGCATAACTTATGACACAAACTTCTTGGGTGCCATACTTAGAGTGACCGAGTCTTGGCATCGTTTTCGCATCAAAACCTGTGCGTTACCGCATCTTCGACTATTCAGTTTTCATAATTTGTATCCCTGATGCCTTTGTCTGTGCTCCACTGGCTTGAGCCACCTCCTCTGCAGCCTCGTCTTCGTGCGAATAGCAGCAATTATCACCAAGGTCGCACACCCCCTCTTTAAATCTTTTACACGGAAACTGTTTAAGATTATCTTTGGGAATTTTTTTAGTTCTTTTGCATTGCAACCTTTGTCGTTTTTCTGACAGGGATACGTATTTATCACTCTGTTTTGCTCTACAGCAAAAAGATAATGAAAATTATGATAGCCAACTTACCACAGTACAGTGAGTACCGAAATGGTGAAAAAACATAACAAGAAACAATTTTTCACTTTATAGATTTGTAGTGACCCACGCAGTTAATTCTAAAATATTTTTCCTTGCCCAATATTATCCCAAATTGACGCAAATGATGTA
>JANTCA010045913.1:0-18770 GCA_024741275.1 Chironex yamaguchii
GTTTTGCTACATGTTTTGTATAAATAGGTTGCCATATACATATACTTTCCTTTCTGACGTTTCATACTCTGAGGAGTAAGAGACGAAAAAAGCTTTTAAGTATGTTTTTAGCACAGTCGCAAATTTTCAAGTTTTGTATCACAAAAAGATCGATAAATTATTATTCGTATTTGAATTGTATTTAGTCTTAGAATTGCTTGTAACGTTTTCCTTGCCATCAACTCTGATTTTCTATGGTTTGATATCTAGGGTCATCAGGTATTTCTGACATGTTCCTGTCAAGCAATGAAATGTCACCATCAGCCTCAGCTGAGATGACGTGTAAGTATGATGATATTACGGGTCATTTTAAACGTATTACTATATTATTACTATTAACAGAACATTGACTTTTTAATGTTAATATTAACTCGTAAGATATTAGAATATTGCCTCCTAAAGGTTCTGTGACATTTCCGTCCTCCTTACTTTCGTTTATGTTTTAATTGGACTGTAAACTTGATCATATCAAAGTACCATTATCTTCATTGCCTCCCTGGTATTATCTTGGGTGTATTTTCCTTAGCAATTAGTTCTATTAGTTTTAATGACTGCATTGTGTTTTCTAAACACAATTAGACTATCTGCACCTTCAAGTTTAAGCTGTTTAGTCAACCGATTGCTCTCTTGTACTTTACAAGGATATATACACATACTATCTCTGTGATATATGGTGTCGTATTCCTGTGATGCTGGTGTCATCATCCCCAAGTATTAAACAGTCCGATGAAGTGATTGTTTTTGTGTTGATCAATTTTCCTCTTAAATGTTATTTTCATCGCTTTGGAATAGTAGTAAATCTATACATTCACATCTATTATATTAAGCAGTAAAGCCCATAATGGGCATCACACTTTTACTAACATTGTTTCTTTGTATCTGAAATATAGTTGCGGAGTATAAAACACTTATTGCAAATAGGATTGTTGCAAAAATTGCAGAAATAGACGAGTTGACTATTGCAAGCCCAATTAAGTGTCCCGATGTGGGAGACATCGCTTACCATTTCATTCTAAAGGATCCGTACAGTCACCCTTCTTTTGAAGAAGGAGATTGCATCGGCTTTTTTACCGACAAGCTTGGGAAAACAGTAATAGACAAACTTACCCCAGCAAATTACGAGGATAGTTTTCTGATAGGTGTTATAACACGTAGCCATTATCTGGAAGCAATGAAACCAAAAACAGATGATGGTAAGTTTTAGTTTTTATGAATCCTTGGTAGTATTAATAATTTATATTATAATACTTAAGTATTTCTGTGGACACTATAATACTTAAGTATTTCTGTGGACACTACATACCACGTTTCCCTCAACCATCCAAGTGTAGTGTTTTATTAGACATTTTTGGTGAGCATTCTACTAGGCTTTTGGTGTGGTATCAGCTCTGCTTACAGATCACGGAAAAGTTACATGTGTGTGGCAGCAAGCACACACTGCAATAATATCTATGCTACACATTATTTACCAGATTGAGTTGAGAATTGGCTACTATGCCTGGTTGTGGGTTGGATTCCTTTCGTTCAGGATCCACATTATTTTATCCAATACAAGTAAAAATACTAGGACATAAGCACCATAAAATGTGTTAAATAATATTATGCATATACTATTTTCTTAAGATGTTGATTTGTAGTTTTAACACGTTCCCTTACCATGGTCTGTTTTAATGATGTTAGTTTTTGTTATTTCTTTTTGGCTAGTTCGAACCGAAACTGTATGCATGCTAGGGATTGTTCCAGTTAAGGTACAAGGAACAGTTTACCGAGGCGATCTTCTTTATGCATCTCTTTCGGCTCCTGGTGTAGCTATGTCGGCTTACAACATGACAACCTCACCAAAGCCAACTGGTCATCAGACCGCTATTGGATATGCAGGACAAACAAAGAAATGTGATAAAGAGGAAGAGGTAAAGCCTGTAATTTGCTCCTTGTGGTTATCAGATTCACCATTATTATCAATTGGAAATGACAGTTTTTATCAATAACTACAAGTTATCCGGGTAGCTAATAAGTACACATAACATGCAACTAATTAGTTGCCTAATAACCAGCTGTACAGATGAAAGAGGAATTGTGGGATGAAATCTTTAATCTTTGAACTAGACACATTTAGAGTGTCATTAAAATTTCTGAATACATTAATGGAATTGGAATGTAGATGCGCAGTTGTTAATGGGTATTATTCCTACGTGTTTTCCAAGCTGAGTTAACCTAAGTGTCAGGCCAGACTGTGTTCAGGTTAGAGGTGATCAACTCGAATTGAAAGAGGACTCATAGATTTCAGACGTAGATTTAGTAGTTGATATGAAAATGTAAGAGATGTGTCTGATCGCATAGACTGCAATTGTAGAAGCTGAACAGGTCTTTCTCACGGCGCTGATCTGGTAGATTAATGCGACTTAAAGCTGATAAAAGTTCAGGTTCAAGTTGGGAACAAAGACCGTTGTTACTCCAGACTGGAGAGCAGTATTTAGCCACAGAAAAACAAAGTGCTAAAGCAGATGTCCAAAGAGTCGTCAAATCTGCTCGAGTTAGTTCGTTAAGCAGACTACATCGGCTAATGGTCTTTGCAGCAGTGTTGTTTGGGTGTTGTTTGAATAAAGAGTGTGATGTTGTATGTAGTGTGTATAGGCTTTTTCATCTCCAAAGGACCAGGTGAAGTCGCCTGGATTGGCTACTGTCTTCTCTATTACTTCGTTAGAATGGTTGAATTGGACAGAAGATCAGCCTATATGATGTAGGCAAAATACAAGCCAGTCAGTTCGAGCAACTGTTGCCAAGGCATCATCTGTGACCTTGCAACTGACTTGTATCACAACAAACCACAACTGGTGGATGACATCCAGCTCTCAATCCTTAAGTCAAGCTAAGTAACTCAAGATGATGCCTGTATTGTACTTTAGTTTGTTCGCATTACCAATAATATTGCTATATTTTCACAGATCAATCTTGTGCCTAGTTTTGTTTCCCTCATAATTGGATTCGAGGAAAAACTAGTTAACAGAAAGATACTGGAAGTAGAAGAAAGTTTCTCATCAAAAGTGGATTTTTTACAATGGAAAGGATTGAAAGAAAAGCGATGTATGTTTTCTCATGTTTTTTGTTTTTGACAGTTCATAATTTAAGCATCTTACGTGTGATCAAAATATTCGTGCTTACTTTACACCACTGTCTCTTTTCATGGCGTTATTTCCTGTGTCACTATGTTGTAATCTGTAATCTTTGAACTAGACACGTTTAGTACCAATGTCACTTAACCATTGTAATTGATGGGATCTTAACTACATTTTTATCGCATCTTTTTAAAATCGCCTTGAAATGTTTGTCATTGCACGAAAAACAGTTTAAAGATTTTTTCGTATAAATTTTCACAAAGGAAAGTATATGTATATGGCAACCTATTTATACGAAACATGTATGAAATACCAGCCAATCATAAACAAGAAAGGAAACAAAGAAAGAGAAAATGAAGAAATAAAACATTATTGAAAGAGTCCAAGTGAAAAAACGATCTCTTTCTGCCTACAGAGTACTTGTTTTCTTGTTTTAATTTGGATGAAAGGACGATCTAGCTGTGCCAATTATTCGAACATTCTCGTCCTTATACATTTTGGCGCATTCTGAATTTTCTAGTAATTGATGGCCTATGGCAGAATCGCAAAGAACATCTTTTTAGTATTTTATGAATATTCATCTGTTTCTCCTATATGACAACAGGTCGACGCATCTGCTATGCAAGTGTATTTTTGGTATTCGTACTCCTCTGCATTCTTTTTTGGCAAGTATTTATCCCGGGAACTGCATTTAAGTACTGGTATTGCAGGAAAGGATCAATCCATGGAAGCAAGGCATCATTCAGTTTCGTGCCACTCAGCAACAAATTTATTGTAAGTAGACTTTTTTGAGCTTAGGAATTTCTTTCCACTAGTTTATTATAAGCGGAGTTGCAGTTATGTACTGCACTATTTTAAGTTTATAACCTTTTCAAATAAAAGTGATTGTTATCTATTGATAAATATAACGACTAGGCTGATCATTTTTGAAATGAAGCATGACTTGAACTGATCAAACATTTCCCTAACGTTTCATCAAAAACGCAAATGGATTATCGCCTAAACAGGAGACCATTCTACCCATTTGTATTCTCGTGCCTTGGAGCATTTGCGTTTGTTAAGACGCCATGGTTCCTTAAAGGGCTTTATAATTTTATCTTCCACTTCTCTTGCTAACAAGTTACTTTACTTTGTAAGTTTATAAGTAACTAAATAAATAGGTGCTTAAGGAGCTTACTGCATTAGTCACTATTATAATCTCTTAGTTGCCATGTAGTACCCTCTACATCCACTGTCTTCATAATCCTTTTTTTGCTTTACACCATTTGTTTACGTGTTACATTGTTATATGGTGTGTTGTTTTCTGAATTACGTATATTTCTGTAGTTAATCTAGGTACATTAAACTAGTGTGATAAGTTCATATTCTCTAAGAATTATCATCCTGGTTATATTAACCAGTAAATTGTTTGGTTTATAAATGCCAGTTACCTGCAATGTACATCCTATAAGCACCCTTACGTTTGAGCGAGTGTTTTCAAGTCAGCATTATCATGGATACTTTGATAAGAGCTAGCTAGCTCATTACATTGACTAGATTTTTGCATTGTTTCCTTGTGGTTGAAGGCATTGGAAGCTTGATATATTTCCTTAGAACGTCGATATTGTTAAAGCTATGTGGGTTCAGTGTGGGTTCCTTATCCCATTACGAGTGGTTACGATTAGTATGTCTTTATTGTAAAAGACAGTGTTTTTAATTTGTAGTTTTAAGCATTACACAACTTATTTTCATCTTAAAACAACATCAGGGAATCTGCCTGGAAATCAGGTCATGTGTTCCATCCTCATAAGACAATGTTATGTTGTTCCTAGGCCTTATTTTTACTACTACTAAATAGCACCTGTTATTTTTTTGAGATATATACTTGTTATTTATTCATGACAGCGGCCAACTACTAACGGTGTTGAGTTTTCCTGGAAGAAACTAAAGAAAAAGATGAATTTGGATTTTGAGCCATTAAATATATCGGGTAACGTTCTGTCCCTTGTTTTTAGCATTAATTTTTCTTCATTTTCGGTCATGCAAGGCTAATATCAAATGCCTGCAAGCTTTGAAACTGAGTTGTACTATCATAGTCTTAGCAAAAGCTCGACATTTTAAACCAATCTCCCATATTCAAGATGGAAAAAAGGAAACTTTTTAGGTGCTTTATTTTAGAAAGAGAGAACTTGTGTTTCTTACGTTTTTATAAAAAATGTATATCAACTGAACAGGTACTTTGCATCCCAAAGCTGAAGAAAATTAACTTTATGTGCACAGGACTTGTGCAAAGACCGCACTGAAGTTCGTGTGTAAGACTAAATTCAATTTTTGTCGGATAGCTCCCCTCAAAACAGTGACGTTACCATTTGTAGTGACAGTGGCACAAGGAAATGTTTCATGATAAATGGGAGTAAAGTTTAACAGGTACCACAGAATATTAGGTTTGATCTATCCCTACTGTAATGTTCTTCTAAAGACATGCTTCCAAATATTGATGAGGATTGCGTGTCACAATCATAGGATGATTTAGTTGTTCATTAATTTCTTTGCTGGTGTGATTTTCGGTATGGAGGCTAGGAATTACAATTGTTTGGTAACAAGATAGAACACGAAATTCTCTTCTCTCGGTGAATTAGCAGCTTCGCAAAAACCACAACTTATTTGTGACTCTACCATTTACCAACATTTATTGGAAAATACAGCTTGTGCTTAGCTATACGGACACAATAATTTACAGATATGTGGTACGGGAGTGTCATTCTTCCCATCAATTTTTGTTAAAATCTCCATCAAGACCAAAACTAGCATTTTCTAGATATTTTGAATGATTCAGTTGGCTTCTTCAGATTAATATGGCTTTTTTACTTTCTTGCTTTTTCATCATTTCCAGCATACTGGTTACTGGGTTTTTTCTTTCTTTTTTGATGTTTCGTATTCCAAAGACGGAAGTGTCTAGCATGTTTCAACTTCCAAAGTAATTCTGTGTAGTAGCTGTATCTACCTTCCTTGGTCTTAAGTTGCTACTGAGCACCAATTCCAGCTTTAATGTAAATAATAACTATCTATTATATTTACAAGTTTATCTGATGCACCTATTTTAATACAATATTTCCAGAGGCTTGGGTCATTGTGAAAGTTAGGGGAAAATTTAATATCAAGGAAAACAAAGGCTAACCATGAAAGTAGAGTCTCATATTCCGTAGAGATATACTCGGGTGCTCCCTATGGATACATAGGATTATTGAAGTCTTTGTATTATGGCATTTTAAGTATGTCATTTGAGGACAATTAAAAAGCATAAATATTTGTTTCTGGTCGATATAGTAAAAGTTAGGTAGACGACTGGTGGATCTAGTGAAAGATTGAAAAGGGCAGGTACATCCTGTTACTCAAGAGAAAGCAAAAACGGGGAGTATAGAGCCAACAAATTTAAAGATTGGACCCATACTGGCTAATAGCAGTTCAAAGAGACTGTCATCGAGCAGTGAGGTGTAATATAATCTAATGCTATGTATGCAACATATAATTGGAACTTTTAATTGGAACGTATGTCTTTTTCATTTTTTGTCACATGTTTTTTTGTCTTATGAGTTTTCGCTTTCATTTACTTCACCAGGTGTACGTTACTTCCTTAACATCGATCGTTGTGCATACGGCAGTATCAGAAGTACGGAAGACAAAGTTCTTGGCCTCAAAGTTGTTTATGGACCCAACATATTTGCTATCAATGCAAATTGCAGTACTGTGTACTATCATGATGAAAACCTCAATAAGTGGACTCCATACAGTTCAGCAAAACCAAATAATATACACTGTTCATTTTAGTGCTATCATCAGAGATTGGAAACAGATGTACAAATTAAATACCTAACATGCTCTAGTCCCTCTTTTAAAACTGAAAAAGTTTTGTTGATTGGTACCAAAATACTTAGGGTGTCAGCTATTTGACAGTAACTGAAGGTATATTCATTGCAGAAGTCAATTGCATCGCAGTTCTTATCATTTTGCGTCAGTGATTGATATCAATTGGATAAGTGGTAGTATGATACCAATACGAAGGTAGGAAGGCAGCAGGTGACAGAGGAGAATGATTACATCATGAAGATTTTCTCTCTTGCTAAGTTCTTGTGCCAATTTAATTTAAGGGGAGGAATTTTAATTCGAATTGAGTGCATCTGATGTTGGTGAAAAGTTCAGTGTATTGAGCATTTGCTTCTGCTGCTACTGTCAGGTTATAATAAAAACAACACATTACAAGTATTAGATGGTGAACAGGCACAGCTAGCATTTTGTGTTGGATTTTGTATTTTCATAAACATGTCCCCTTCGCTCAAACTATTGATTACATTTACTGGCGTCACGTACTGTACTTTTTACCTCCTACCACCTGAAAGTGTTAACTATGACGGCCATGCGGTATACTCAAACATTAAATCAAACACTATGTTGTCCTGGCATTTAAATTAAGTATGTTATTCGGGAACCAAATCTTTGTAAGATTATATTTTATTGCTCATTATGAAGTATGTGTAGCAAAAGAGCTGTTACAGCATCTGTACAACTTATGTTCAATGTTTCTCATAGCTATTTTTAAGAGTGTAACCAGTCACATCTCATGATTTTTATGATATGCAACACATAAGGAGTTGAAATATGCCAGGGACATGCTACCTTACGTTACTAGTAATTATTTGCCTGTTGTGCTGTACATTCAAGCTTGCAATGTCTGGCAGTAACTATGATGTCGAACAGATTTTGATTGATCTTGCCCAAGCAAGCATTGTAATGGATCAATGGTAGCCGATTAATATCAGAAACATCAAGAAAAGTGACCAAACTAGTAAAAAGGATGCTATCCTGGCATTGTTTTTAAATAGTAACTTATTGCAGGCAGCAGGCTGCTTGATGGGAATTTCTATATGTAATATTTACTTTGCAGGAAGGAATTCTATTGTATTCTTTGGGATAAATGTAAAGTTTGCTTTGTACTTTTTTGTGGACTCTTTTAACTGCATGCCTTTAAGAGTTTCGAGCTTTTTAGCAGTTCTATTCAATGTGTTGATGAATGTAACACAAGTAAGAGGGATATTTCCACATTAGTTAAATAGGGAGGAGGGGGGGTTGGTTTAAAACACTCTAACCTATCAGCACAATAAGATCATGGAATCAAATATTTAGCAAAACATCGACATATGAGAGGGCTTTCTTGCAGATCGATTAATTACCTGAACCAAATCACAGCAAGAAATCTACATTTTTCCCCATCACATCAACTTTAATAGATATAATTCAAATTGAAGCAGACAAAGTAAGCCTTTTGTTGTCTCTGGAGTTTTCCAAGTAAAGTTGAACCATAGTACCAGCAGAAGACCAGATTTGGTTGGTTAAATTTGCAAAAGCAATTATCATGTTTAGGTGAAAAAAAAACCCCACTGATAAGGGGCCACCCATAAAGTATGTACACAGGTTCCCCCTCCCTCTGTAGGCTTTTGCTCTACCCCCCTCCTTGCATATGCAAGCTATTGACCAACTCCACACAATGCTGTTTACTTATACAATAACGTGTTCATTTTTTGTAAATTATGCACAAAAAATCGCATTTAACCACCTGGCAATGACCAAACTAAAGACATTGTAACCAAATTGATTTTGTGACGGCACGCAAAAGGTGGCAAATGGGTACCTGTGATTCGAGGTCGTTCTGGAAGTCATGTGACTTTGGTCAATCGAACCATGCGCTGGTCAAGTGCACCACCAAAGCACATCTCAAGCTCAAGAAAGGAAAATCTCCTGGTACAGACGGAAAAAACCCCGAGCTGCTGAAAACTGGAATTGACGTTTCAAGCCCGCCTTACATGCAATTTTGGTAATATGGAGAACAGAGCGAATAACAGCCCAATGGAAAAGATTGACAATCGTACCATTGCCCAAAAAGGGCAACAAGGCAACCTGCTCCAATTACCGTGGAATTAATTGCCTTATCTGCCTCGCAAGTAAGGTATTGGATAATGTAGTTTTGGATCGTGGACTGGGTGCTAACCAATGCCGTCAAGCAAACAATTGCAAACTACCAGAATCAGGGTGTCAGGGTCTGACGGATCTTAGCAAAGTCGTGTCATCAAAAGGAAACGCCCCAACAATTCGCTTACTGAATGAGCAATTACAGAACGTCTCTGAATTTCAATATCTGGCCAGCAATATCCAAGAAAACAGTTCCGCTTCAAAGGAGTTAGACAGCTGCCATCTTCGAGTCATTCCACACACACCTGTGGAATCGACGTGAGATCTCCATCAAAGCCATGGTGAAGATGTGCAAGGCTTCTGTTCGGTCAATTCTTCTGTACAGCTGTGAAACATGGCCTCTTACGATCCATGAGGATCATTGATTCATATGAAGTCATGCCTCCGGCGCATCTTGGGTGTGATCTGGGACAAGTATGTCTGTAACGTTGCAATAAGAAGACATGCCAGTGCTGAAGAGTCTCTATCCACTGTGATCAAAAGAAGGCTGCGGTGGCGATGGATCAATACTGTGCTCTGTATGCCTCTGCAGCAGATGCCGAAAATGACAGTCGTGCACAGTATTGAAGGAGTGTGAAAACAGCCACCAGGAAAACTTTAGTTATCCTGAAGATGCAAGATCCACACCGAAACTGAAACCTGACAAACCACATCTGCTTCCATCAAGGTAGAGCCTAGGACTGGGAGCCGGGTGGAAAAGCCTGGCTTGAATACCTTTCTGAACTGGCAGAAAACCGCTGATCGTGGCAAGGACTGGTCAATGAAGCAGTACTGATGCCTGGATATGGACACAGACATCAACCATAAGTCAAGTAAGTCAAGTGTAGATGGTTGAACTATGGATTATGAACATGTCTGTCATAAACATAGTTTTCTAGGCCAGGGTAAGAAATTTTAGTTTTCAGTCATTGCCTTCTATTGTAAGGGAAACTATTTTTCTCCTTTATATTTTGATAGTAAAAAACTGTGATAAGATGTGCGAGATATCACAAAATTGTACGGTGAAAACAGCAGTCAAGAACATCACAAAAACGCAACCAATAGCCCAGAAGTGATCACTACCTGCTGAAGGACAACTGAGAGATGATAGTAGATTGATACACTGGACAGATCGAGAGTATGACCACGGACAAGCAAAATGGCAAGCATACCAAATACAAATTTATGTCGAACACATGGTCAAATTTCCTATGGAAGTGGACAATGATGGGCATTGATTATGCTGATAGCAATGATCAGATGACCAGCGCGATGAAAAGACATTACCATGGTGCAGAACATGAAAAACAAATGAATGGATACAAAAAGAATCCAGAAGCAGTAACAGATAGAAGCAACGGACAAAAAAGAGATCATTCTGGTACATGGTAGTGATAATTTTCTACCACAAATGGGTAAAGACCCAACTTCATAGTAAAGAATACTATAGGGTATATCAGCTTGGCGTCGAGTTACTGCAATTCTTTATCTCTCATATATTTGACAAAGTCTTCATATAATGCTTTTATTGCAACTTAATATAAAAAACAACTTGAAAAACATGATGTCGATTTTTTCGAGAAGGAACTCACAGTCAAAATACATAGATCCAGTGCACCTAAACAAATACTTTACTAAGAAAGTTTACCAGGAAAGCCTTAAAATTCATAGGCTTGAATACAACAGTAAACTGCATTTTGTTCATTAGATTATAATAAAAAAGTAACCACAAAAGCTAACATAATACTAAACTTTGACATCGCGACATTGGAGGCAAATTGCCATCGGGTTACCACACAACTAACTTGTTCTCCATTAAGGCACAAATCAACAGTCGTTCTCGTCATATGCCGAATGAAGTTGCTGTACTAAATAGACGAGAAGTGTGACCTCTGAATTGAAAGCAGTAAGATGAATAAATGCAGCAAAATCAATTTTTGAGCAGAAGCAATTAGAGTTGCTCTGCCATTGCAAGTTCAATGTTTGCCATCGCGAATGAAAACTTAAACCCATGAAGAAAACCACAGTTTACAAACACTGTTTCTAGCTGATTTATTTAACACTACTTTTCTAGCCGTATGGAAAAATCTGTCCTACTGCAGATAGGTATCAACGTATCCCAAAAATCTGTCGTAAATTGGAATGGTGGGGTCAGTTAAAATATTCTAGGCCAGTTAGTAAACAAAACTGTGAAGTGGTGTTTGCAGCTGTAACAACACGACAAACGTAACAATTACCTTATCTTCAAGCTTTTGATCTTCGTATATCATTTTGTTCCAAGGGTACATGTAGAGGAGGCGTTCCAACAAAAGGGAGATACTGCTCGTTTGCACTGTGCAACTTAATGATGTAATTCTATCAAAATCATATAAGCTTAATAGCTCTTGTCTCTTTTTGTTTTGTTCATCATGACCTTGAAACACGATAAATAAATATCTTTAACCCTCATCGTCAGCTTTTTACTGGAACCCACAATGGTACAAAGCGGATAAGATTATCATCTGCATTAAAGTGTATAAGAGAAAAAACAAAATAGATTTATTCAAGTGACTTACTGAAAGAATTCGACCAAGACAATCAAGTCAAACTTCACAAACGGAAACTGCTTACACACCATTACTTGACAACATTCATAGAAAGAATAGTCATAGTGGTACAGTGGCTAAAACGACATTGCAAGCCAGTGGTTGCGAGTTCGAGATCACGACAGACAAAATATCATTGGCGAGAGAAGGTAACGAGACCTCACTTAATAAAAATTCACTAAGCCTGGCATGACAATCTGCTATTCTCAACAATGAGTGCTATAAACTCTTTCACAAATATGGTTGCCAGCACTAAACAAAGAAACAATCTATCCACGCATTTTCGAGCTACAAGACCTCAGTTCTGCATTATAATATCCACCACATGAATTAGACTATGTAAATTGAAAATTCGCAAATCAATCGTTCTCTTCTTCAAAAGGTAGGCAAAGTTATAAGTTTTGTATCTCTTGGTAATATTGTAGCCTAAGATATTTATAACATTTATACTGTGATCGATTTCTAACGCCACGTTATATGTGGCATAAGGTGCGACCGCACCCACCCACTTCTGTACATGCCACTCACAGTCACTTAGCATTACATCTCAACCAAGAAAACTATGTCCCTGCTCTTCTTTTCAAAATCATATCGATGCACTAAGATTCATGACACCATGACAGGATAGTTTCTTTCATTGATAGTGGCTCTAATCTTTGCAGCTAAAATTATCATTGCTTGAGTTGTTATATTGCTTAGAATCTTCCACCAGTGTTCTTGTAGTATACGTCTTTCGCAAATCATCACTTCTGTCATGAGACATCGCCAGTCCCTGACATAAATTCGCAGCTAAACAATTTCGAACCAAACTTTTCATACGAGATATTGCAGAAAGCCATATGCTACCAGATTTCTGAACCTTTCCGATAAAAAGACTACAATCCATGCTATAGCAGACTGGCAGTTGATTTTGAAAGAAAATTGCCACATATATTTATTGTCTCGCTTAGATAAAAAGACAAAGATGTATGCTGCATTCAAGACTGATTCAAAAATGAGCATGGTTTACTGAAAAACAATCAAAGGGGCTTAATGTGCATACACACCATATCTTCATTTTTCTCTAAGTGCCTCATCTATTCCATCCATAGATTCCTTCAGTTTTTTCCACTGATCGATAGAGAGTGAGATCCCTGTAGCACACAAGAAATTGCCAAGACAAAAATACAGGTAGACACAACAAAGAAATTGACTAGTAATTATTCAAAATGAGATTGAAGTCAAGAATGAATTTTACTTGAAGTAAAATTGATAAGGAGTGCGCCAAAGATGCATCCTTTAACCACGACGGTTCGATTTTTATTCTGAAAAGGATATTGTTATGAGGAATGCGCTTGAAATTTTTGTTGTAAGTGTCAGCATTGGTGGAAAGACCATTACTAATATAAGTTGACGGTGTGATACCCATAGCACGTAGCATACAGAAACTAACTACTAGTGTAAGAGTTGAATAACAATTCACTTCTTGGTCTCACCCTTAAATGCTGATGAAACAAAAACCATGAAAACAATTTTGAATGGGAGCGTAGCTGTTACCAACAGAAATCAAATCACTTCAGGCAACAATAACATTAAAATGTAACAGAGCTTGTTATCCTTGTTGGAAAAACAATGACAATTGTAAAGACATAAGAAGGAGACTATCTAAAAATGTAATGATATGAAAAACATGGAAAAACAGATCTATCTTGATGACAACCATAAAATGGTTACTGCAGTTCTTGGTTTACAAACAGCCCTGAAATGTACAAAAAGACCAACTAACATATAAGAAATTACTGTCTGCTTTTGACAAGAGGGTTGCTGCTCCATGGAATAAAGGGCCATGCAAAGATGTGTTTTTGCAGCAAAACAAGCAAGGTGTGTAGATCTGTGCTAATTGGCATAACTATGTCAGGCGATTTTTTTCACGTGAAGCGAATTGTTCTGCAGATATGCATGGCACTACAGTGCCCATGAGTTTGCTCATTTGCCATGGCCTGCAGCGAAAAAGGTAGTAAGAATGAACTCAACATTTTTTTCGTCCAAAAATGGCACAAGCCAATCAGCATTGAAGAAGCTTACCATGTGACCTCCAGAACCAAAGTGTTATGGACATTTCTAGATTTTCAATATTCCGACTGAGGTACCAAAATATTGTCTGAAACATGGCTTGATATCATCATATGCAAAATATTATCACAAATAGCCTCAAAAAGACCTTTGTGTTTCATTAATTATCCCTCCAATAACTGTTGGGCTTATATGATAGCTGGCAGCAATCGTTAACTGTGCATCACCTGTCAGCAGGTATCTTAAGCACACAGACAGACTTTCACCTGGACTAATTGTTTTTTCTCATTTTGGTATCCTCTTTCCTTAGGTATGGTCCACACCAACTTAAAAGTTCCTCAAAAAACACTAGGTGTCATTGGAAAACATTAAACAAAGTATTTTGCACCTTGTAGTTTAAGTTCTTTTACCAAAAAGCGGTATTCTCCCTTTTCCTCCCTTTCTATGTCTACCTTCTAGTCCAGAATCATTGCCTGTACTTCTTAAGTCGTCTCAGCTATCTTCTTAGCAATAAGACTTTGCAAGTGCACGAGATTTCAGTGCTAAAAGATATCTAAGATATACAGCAGCCATGTTTCAGTATTCAACCGGTGATTTTGGCGCCAAAACATAGCTCCTCTTGTGGAAATCAAAACATCATCATTTTTGCTACGAAAAAATATGCTTCGCATGAAAAAATTCGCCTAGTGGAAAACTTGCTTTACAGATGTCTCCGTCAAAATCACTATTTATTTTCAGTCCTCACCATAATTCTCAAACTTACATCAGGAAAAGCTATAAGACTGCTCAATGGTAGAGCTAAAATATTCCAGAACGTCTTATAAACAATGACAGAGGTCAGAGAATGAACTTAATCAGTGTCAACAGGGAGAGGGTTGCAGGTGAGGGAGAAATCACTATCTGGTAAGAAGTAGTCCAGAGGAATTTTATGCTGGTCTGCATCAAAATTTGAGAATGAAACAACTAGCTTATGAGTACTTATAAGGCATTGGAAAGGGTAAAGAAAATTGACCAAAAATGAATTTTTGAAGTATTGAAAACATCAACTTTTGCTCCACAACAAATTGTTAACACTTAGTCACAAGCAGAGAACCACACAATATGTTTGCTACTCACATTTATCATCATCAACCTTGGTTATGAATGTTATGTCTCAACAATTTACTACTCACAGCCTGGGCTTGGGACTATATATGATGAAATAATTTTACAGACATATTTGTACAAATAAGAGCAATCACAGTTCTTGTGATCTAGTGTATGACATTATCAAAACGTAAATGATGTGGCATAAATCCTTTAGCTGATCATACAAATTCACCTGAAACTTACACACTTGGATCCTAAAACATAGAAACATGATCCAAAAAATTTTTCTTATTGTTCAACAAAGGATGCATGAAGAACAATAGCAAAAACGTCCTTAAAGTCTTTCCTTTAGAAGTAGATTGACAGGCAATTGAAGGACAAAATGACAGTCAGTAGATCATTGCAGATTTATGATAGATATACTTTACTTTCCCAGTAAAGGGTGAAGGTGGCTGACATGAATTGGTGGCAACAAAAATGCCCCTTTATTACCTGTTACCATATTCATGTACATTGTGTGCGTACCCCTATTCTTTGGTCATCTTGTATGGTTTTCCCTGAAAATGATGCTAGTAGAGCATGACATGCCCTTCAAAACATGTTATTTCTGCTTCAACAAACAGTGATCCTTTATGTAGTGCAGTTGAAAAACAACAAAATGACGAGTCACTTTTTATATGTTTAAAAGCATCTCATAAAACTAGGTGTTCAATGGTCTAAAGCAATATCAATAACACGAATACCACATCTATATTCAATGAACTCAAACGTATAAATAGGAACTGGAGCTGATAAAACATTAGGTGTATTTGATTAATGCTTGCCATACAAACACAGATCTAAGTAAAACAGTTACCTCTTTTCCCAGGTCTAGGCTCTCCATCTGGTCCTTGGTAGTACTCACGTATATCAACCAAAATTTTGCCTTTAAAATTGGAGATGGTTACTTTTCTGTTGTTGCTCAACTAAAATAAAAGCATTTTTCACAAGATTTTGTCCAACAGCAAGGCACATGAAACTTCCAGTAACAACATAAAGTCATAATCTATGTACTTATGTTTAAATAAGAGATACAAATAATGTATACAGGAACCAAAAACTCTGAAACTTTATGCGAGATGAACTTTAAGAGATGATAAGAACATTCATTTTAATAAGAAAGAGCTCAAAACACTAACTAATAAATAAAGTCAAGTATCACCAGTCCTTTGGTAAC
The DNA here is from genome assembly GCA_024741275.1 of Chironex yamaguchii. Classification (NCBI taxonomy): domain Eukaryota; kingdom Metazoa; phylum Cnidaria; class Cubozoa; order Chirodropida; family Chirodropidae; genus Chironex; species Chironex yamaguchii. The sequence continues at coordinate 16,080 of JANTCA010045913.1, forward strand.
AAAAGTTACTCAGTCACTCAGATGTACATGGTCAAATAGTGATTATATTTAAAATAAAAAAACTAAATTTGACCAGTGTAATAAATTGAATGAAATGTTTTCCACTCAAAAAGAGACATCAAATTACAACATCAGTGTGATAGCATTTCCATGTCGATGATCATTTGCCAACTGATATAACAAAAATAAAATTTACTATATATCTATCTAAGCAATACATCTTATTGCTTAGATAGATATATATTGTTATCTACTATTTAATGTTGATAAACATTACCAATGGAGAATTAATGTCAATTCCCAGGGTTGAGAAATAAAGATTAAAAAAATGTACAACAGACCTTCCAAGGAGATATAATAGCACACAAACACAAGCAAATGGTCAAACACAAATTACTAAAAAAATCAGTTTATACTTGCAAAAAACTAAGCAAATGACTCAGAAAATTTACAAGTTCCATACAAAGAACACAGAAAACAGTCTCTCTTTACAAGTTTTTGACAAGTGAATGACAAATTGCATATGTCATAGTAACATTATTACGTAGGTGCATGGTATGGTGACCCAGGAAGAGTGGAGAGTGATAAAATGCATACCAAACTTCTTCCAGGTGTCTGTGGAGGGGTACATGAGATGATGAATCCTAAACCAGGAGGCCTGACTTATCAGTTTTAGAGAAGATATTAACAAATATCTTTCCTGACAACAAGTTACGTGGATATTATAAAGATGACTTTTTCATGTTCTTGATACACAACAAGCAACTTGCAAGACTTTATTGATGAGGATTGATGATTCTGTTCTTCAAAAGAACTTCAACCTTCTATCTGTCTGCTCACCCAAATCCTATTTAGTTGAACTAACTGCTTCCAGTCAAGGACTGACCGTTTTGGTCTTTTACACAGGCTAATATCTGAAAAATTGGTACTCAAGTACCTTTTAAGAAACATTCAAGTAGATAAAATGAAATAAGTGTGAGGTGGAATCCTTTTAATAAATCCCTGGCTATCATTCACCACCCACCAATCACCACTTGACCTTAAAGCTAAAGATATTTCCCGTAATTCAAAGCCAGAACACCTATACTTTAGTGCTTTCAACTTCTAAAATAACCTTTCAATTCCAAAGAAAAAAACTAATCAGCAAGAGAGAAAAATAAATAAACAGGAACAATTGTATACTTTGATATCTATATGTTTATAGTTTGGTGGACATTTTTAGCAACATATGGCCTGTAACAAAACGTCAAGTTAGCTAATTAGGTTATTAGCTTAAGGCAGCCATTGACTGCAAGAAATACACTGTACCTGCCATTCTGTAGGTTTTGATTCCTCTGCTTTGGCTTTTTTCTCTTCTTTTTTGGCTTTTTTCTTTGCCTTTTCTTTTTCTTCCTGTAAAGAAACCTGGCACACATCACCCATAGAAACGAGAAATAACTAGCCTTGCTATAACCCTGTGTATCAAAAACTCCATAACCTGCTGCAGTGGCTTCCAGAAAGTTTCATGCAAAGAACTAGCAACTCCATGAACACGCAGAAACCATCATAACAGGTCCAAGAAAACCAAAGCTTACATGCTTATATACAATACAACATCTTTATTCCAACTGCTTACCATGACAAGTATAAGAAAACCAAAGCTTACATGCTGCTCAACCTAGCTTGTAGTGGAACAATTGGGCATAAATGATCTTTCATCTAAAGCACTGCAATCACCAACCAGAATGGTGATGTTATCACAGCTGCTGCAATGTGTGAAGACCATGACGTCTTGAAGAAAAATTCACACAAATTTGTAATCCTCGCACCAACACCTCCATTGAAAGACACACTTTAAACACTTTGAATCAACAGAGAGACCATTCAAGGATACAATACAGATCTACATAACAAAGTTGAAATAGCCAAGGACAATGTACACAAACTCTTCCAGACACAAACAATGACACTCTCATTCTAGCTGACTATGACATAATTGTTATTCCCAATACTATGCATACAATGGCTACAGGAAGTAACAGCACAAAACCCTACAATGCAACGTCTTATGTCTTATACCATCCACAGGTAAACAAACACAACCAAATTATCCCCCAACCACTACCCAACTTCTTTCACGTTTGTGATGAACTTACCACTGCTCATGTTGTCATCCCCAAGTACTACAGACCAATAATACATACTAACTGCACAAGGTACAATAAGGATGATGCAAATGTCATGCACAAGATTCACTCTACTAGCCTACAATGCACTCCGACATCAAACCACACATCAACCAATGTGTTCCATGCAACAGCAAACAAACCTCATTAGCAGAAAGAACCTCTTCAACTGCACACAATTTCCCATCATATATGGCAGATCACTGGATCTAATCTCTTTGAGTGGCAAGGCAAAAAACTACCTTCCGCTCCAAGACTCATTGTCAGGCTAGATCAGCTACATATCTCTACCTTTGCTGCTGTCAAAAACAAGATGAAGCACCACTTTGGCCGATTTGATGTACCATCTGAGCTCCTTTCCGACAACATTTATCAGAACTTGAAAACTAAGACCACAGCGAACAACATTTTAGTACTGTATGAAAGGACCAGTCCTTTGTTGGCTATTCCATGTTTGATATAAACAAATACATCACAAATTCAATCCATTTAAGGTATTACATGGATTCTGTTAGTTATTCCATGC
>JANTCA010045924.1:0-18767 GCA_024741275.1 Chironex yamaguchii
AAATTTGAGAGCTGGATGTAACTGGTTAAGTTTTTGGAAAAACCTGTCGCAATCCCGCTCTGTTTTAAAGATGGCAATGGTGTCATCAACATACCTAAAGTAAACTAAAAGATTCTAAAAGAAAACAACCAAAAGTTGTCTGTTTACTTTCGGTTACCTTCAGTTGAGCAATCTCGTCTCTTAGTATGTGTTCAACCTTGCTGAGATGGATAAACAAGTACCATACAAATGAAAGTGGGGTGTGAAGTCATTGATCATCCATTCAATGTGATTAGTGATGATCACTAGCACACAATCAGAACATTCCATGTGATAAACCTGGTTAAACTACCAAATTCTTGCCTCCCCAGTTCTTTGGCATATTGTTATTCATTTTGGCAATGTATGTATTGTGTTAGTGGCCATAACTACTACTGATAATGATGTTTGATGATCGAGGTGCATTGGCCGTCATTTGTTAGTGTATACAGTGATCTTTTATGTGAGGTATACACATAACAGAAAATGAGCACTTAGAGATCTAATCTGTTGGCTAAGCTCTGTATTTACAACTTTTCACTTAACTAAACACATCCAATTGCACAGTAAAACAAGATAAGATCTGAAACTGTAGTTAATAATACAGTACATGGACATTAATGGACCTCAAACAAAATTCAATTGCCCTGGCATACCTCATGCATTTACTAAATACATAATATGAACATTAAACTGCCCATAAATAATGTACATTTCAAAATACATTACTCTCCCATTACGTTGGAATTTTAGATAACATAAGAAGCTCTTATCCATGCAATACATAGTAGTGAAAGAAAGCTACACTAATATGTGAACTATCGTGTGTTTTTATAAACTATTGTCATTTATTGTAAGTCAAGCAGGTTAACAAATATGATTAGAAGTCAAATTTTGAAAAAATGCACAACATTTTACTTTCAAGACTGTTTAATTGTAAAATAACGATACTGTTACAAAGTACTTGATTATAACCCACCTTCATATATGCCAAAATAGTCACTCCCAGTAAAAAGTTCATAATTTTAACTGGGTATAAAATATTCTGATATTACATTCTTTGCTTATAATGTATGCTTTCTTATTCTCTCAAGACCAATTTCATTGGTTATAACATGCTTTGGGGGTTTTCTCCGTTTGTATGCCTTTGCAGGTTCTTTATACAATCAATAACACCTTGTTTCTACGATTTATTTTCCAGGGATAGCTGGAAAATAAACTGGGAGGCATGTGTGATGTAGTTTCACATACATCTTTCATAATAGCACATTTGCATTAATTGTCATGTGTATCATGCCAGAAGTGACAATGGCTGATATAAATTCACCATGGTTATAATGTACTTGGGATATAACATACTAAATTACCCTGTCCATTGATGTATAACAGGATTATACTGTACCAACATTAATTTCAGAAGAAAAACTGTTTATAGCACAATGCAGTCCCAGTGCTTTAAACAGGCATCCAGCAATCATTGGACATGAGAGAAAAATAGTAATTCAAAAAAGGCTTGAACGTTTTTACACTAAAGAGTACTTTTTACACAGAAACAGACAGAGAAGATTACACAGAACCTTGTTAATGTTTATGAATACTTTAAAACTGGAGGGCAATTCATAATGCAAATGAAGTTCACAAAAATCCTGAGTAACATCATTCTAAATAAACTTGCACATCCTCTACAGCATCTGCCAATTTTAATTTATAAAGATGTGATTCTTTTTCAGAATGTTAACTATCAACCTTAATTCAGCTTTTCTTCCCTTGGTCTTTCCCCCCGCTCTTTGCCTCTAGCTCAGCTCTAAATATAAATTAGAAGAAAAAGTATTTGATAAGATAAGATAAGATAGCAAAAGATTGAGTAGAAATTGTTTGTAGTAATGTTTGAGAACTACTGCTCTCCGTAAATATTTCACAAAATGTAAAATGTGTTAGAAAAGAAATAAGTGGTTAAGAGTGCTTAACCTATACACAGGAGACAGTGCTGAAGTACATTGAATTGCCAAGAGGCAGTATCACTTCTCTCTAGGCAATTCAGCCTGAGTTTGTTGTAGCTAGTGATGCCAGACCAGGGAGAGCAAAGGAGGCAGCCACACCCATGCCCGTCCTCGATTTGGCAACAGAGGGGCAACAAATGCCATTTTTGAGTTGTCAAGACTTTTCCTCTGCAACAAAGACGTATTGTGATCAATGATTGTCATTAGTATTAAACTGACAACAACCTTAACACAAACTCTGCATAATAGCAAAACATTGGCTGTCGAGGACAATGAAAAAGAAATGTAACAAAAGAAATGAAAAAGAAACATTTTACCTGAAACAAACAAATTCTTTTATAAGGAACGTAGCTGAAGGTCTAGTTACAGATGGAGTGTGCTTACTTAAAGGGAGTACATGGGTTTTGGTGGTTTTCGTCTGCTGTCCATGCATATCTGTTTTGTCTATCACTTCATTACTGCTGTTCAAAAGTATCCGGGGTTTCTAGAGATCAAATTCTGCTCATGTGTAAATGTTTATCACATGCCGCATCTTTCAAACTGCTCTGCATTGACTCCACACAAATGTAAGTCGACTTACCTTGATGATACAAACGTCATACCGTATGTGTGCACTTACTAACGGATTAGTCTTAGTTCTTAAAGTTTCTTATTTTATGACCTCTCTTGACCAAGTTGTGGGACCAAAGGTCCCTATTAGTTCGCTAATTATTACTGCACATTATGCAGTCCTATTTTTAGAGGAGCACCATGGCTATATATACAGAGACAGTATAGCTTGAAACAACCCAATGAAACACTTGCTACATGCACAGCAAACAATGTGTGTGAGTTTTCATTACAAATGAATGGAACTGGCTTCCTAATTCTTGATTGTTTGCAGTTATAGAAATATTTATAACTGAAAAGCTCCGTTAGGGTTTTGTCTTCAATAGTATAAGTGCCCCAAAAAGTGCCCTTGAAAGAATGTCTGACCCTCGCTGCCCCAGTGTGTTTTCTGGCATCACTGTTAGTAAGTTCACAAAACTAAGCAGCCATTTCTTAAATTTAATTCAATGCAACATCACAAAAGTCAAGGTTAAGTGATCAAAGGCTAATTAGCTTATTCCTGAAACCTTTGTGGCCAATTGACAAAGCAATTTTAGTGCCTATATGTTCAGAGTATAATTCCATCCATATATACCAGTTTTGCCCCATACAAAGAATACAACACTGGGCATTTTCAAAATTGAAAAACTGACTTAAAACATTCCCTAATTAAGTAATTCTTCTTGTATAACATTACTTGCCTAAGTTGGTTAGAGAAACTATCCTCGATTGAATCATCATCCCAATCATCTTGCCATACATGTTTGTCCTCTTGATCTTCATCTTCATCAGCCCATTCTAAATTTGAAATGAAAAATTCTCAGCATACCCAATGTCGACTTCATGTAAACAAGCTATTAATGTCTGTGCAGGCCCAGTCAAGACACTCTCCTGTAAAAATTACCTATCTTACGTTACACACGTCTGTACTTACTAACCAGCCCTTTATCCTACTTCTGCAGATCATACATGTCTAAAATATTTGTCTAACAAACTTAAAACAGCGAAATAGAGCCCGTGAAGGCTCACTGTCCACTTCAACTACACGCCATTTTAAATTTTCTAACACAGTTAACAGCTGCGATCGGAAAGACAATGCCATTGGAAACACATTCTAGAAACTAAAACAAAAAAACAATTAAGTCCAAGTTTAGCCCAAAAACTTGATTTCACTACAAAAATCATTTCAAAAATAAATATATTTTACAATTCCTTCCCTCTTTTACGCCAAAGATATTCTTAGGTGTTTCTCGATACAACCTTGTGATTTTGAATTTTCAGTAAATGACGGGGAATAGAATCCAGGAGACACTCACTCTCAGATCACTACGATACAACAGCTTCTATTAAACAGTTAAAAACGTAAAGACACTGGCGGTAAGCCCACGCCTTAGTTGTTAGGTATCAAGCTGGGTCAATTTTTTTCATCAAATTATGAGCCTCCTGATTCAGATTTTCTTAAAAGGATGCAGTGTAATACATATTCGATATTGGCTTACCCTCAGCAGGAAATTCCTCAAAGTCATCATCTTCTTCAAGGATACCGAAGTCAGGTTTTTTAGCTTGGCTTTCTTTGGCAGACATCGTTCTCTTTAACCAGGCAGATAAAGTGTTAATCACTGAAATTTGCCGCTCTTGCTTAGGTCCAAATGGTCGGATAATGCAGAAGTGGGGCCCTATTGCGAGCAACGGTGATGAATGTGGCGGGAGCTTTCCGCATGCGCAGATTATAGCTGTTTTGAAACCTTATGGCAAGTTGATCCTGTTCATTGAACTCTATATAAAGTTCAATGGTCCTGTTTGAGACAACCATAGATATAGAAGAGAGGCCTCTCTTCTATATCTATGGAGACAACAAAAGCGGCAACCAAAGCAAATGTAACTTGTATGCTGTTATTCGTTACACTCTAGGGAGCTTAATACTAAGACGGTCGAAGTAAACATTGTGTGTGTGAGTGCTTTGTTTGTTTGTGTTAGTTTTTGCCTCTCACTTTGTTTGTTTGTGCCTTTGCGTATGTGCCTCTTTGTGCCGAGGGACCTCTTTTGGACATTTGTATTGATGTATTTATCAATCAAGGCATCATAAATTTGCCTTTTAACAGCAACATTGTATCAGGTGCCGAATCAGAAATAGTCAGAGAAAATTCGCTTCACAAATAGTGTATGGTTAGCTGTTATTTAAATTGCATAATTTCCCCATATAGTGGGGGGACCATATTTCCCCAAAAGACCCCGACTTTGGAACGTGAATGTTGATCAAACTGGCCTTGCTAAAGGAGCGCTGTGCGGATACAGAAATGAAAAAGGATTTATGGGCCAGTTAACAACGTGGGCCCAGGACCACTTACTTACTCTACTATCATGTCAATGGAAGGAATCCGAAGTTATCAACAATGTTGTAATTACTACTGCTATTATCACTATTTAATCTCCATCATCATTGTTGTTATATCATTGAAAAGAGGTAGCTGGAGCTCAAGTGTTTACATCAAAATGTCCCCGGTCGGCAAAGTACTGCACAAAGCCCATAAAAACCCCATTGAAATAACTCTAATCACAGTCTTTTTCTGATGCAATTCCAAAGCCTATGAATCCAAACCCGTCAATCAGACGTGGAGCCGCCAAATGGTTTGCTAACTCTTGACAGAACAAGGAACATATTGTATGGTACTGGCCGGAGACAGTCAGAGTTCAGTTTCAACGCCAATTGTTGACATTTAGCTCCCTTTTTATTTTTTTGTAAATAGTATTTTCTTGTGAACAAACCATGTCAGAGTACCAAAAAGTCTTTCCAACCTTGTCTTCAAGTCTGGTCGTCTGCTGACAGTAGTCTTTTGGAGTTTCTACTCAAGATCAAATACTGGCTTACTGCTACCATTCTCCAGTACAAAACCTCTTTCCCGCTTCTTCTCATACCACATTGTTCCTTCCTTTAGCAGATCTTTTGACTTTCCCCACCGGACAGCTAGTTACCAGTGCTGTTATATCTACTGACATATTCTGTTGGTGTCAATCCTTTGCATCCAACAAGTGACTGCTCAACTATTTTCCGGTGTTCATCACATAATCTGCAGTAGATACTTGGACATGGTAGACTTCTTGAGATTTTTCAAACACGAATCTCGACTATCTTTTCAAGCATTGTTACAAATGTCTTTCGATGGTCTTCTTTATCTTGTAGCCAGATCATGATGTGTCAAATCAGATCTTGCTCTCTATCTATTTCACTGTGTTGTTTCTTCTTAAGAATCGTCAACCATTTTAGCCACTGTTTCCGACTTAAGAAATTTCATTATTTTCCTCCCAGGAAACTTCCAGTCTCCCTTAATATCATTGTTTTAATAACTATAACATGGCTTCCTGAGCTCCTTTAACAAGAGACATAAACTATTTCTCCCCCTTATGGTCCGAAAGGTCTTTAACCCATCAGATTTAGCTGTGTAACATACCACTTAAATTCTCGTTTCTTTGTTAACTTATAGCATATAGTTTAAACCTCTGCCACAGTTCCCTCGTTATAAATACAGATTTTGTTACTAAACTGTCTTCCAAGCATGTTACTCCTTCGTAGTTCTGAACAAGCAAAGCTGGTCTATTTTAGCTTTAGTAAACCTAAAAACATTCATACAAGCAGCAAGTATCATTTTGCAATTGATTAGTTGACCAACCTTCTATCGTTTAATTTTGTCTTTAGGTGTGAACTGCACCTCTTCCTTTACTCACTTAAAACAATATTCCGCATTATACCATATTATTGTTACTATCACTATTATCATCATTTCAAAATCGATTTCTTGGGAGTTTTACAGGGAGACTGTCTCAGCTCGTCAAAATGTCAGTCTCTTCAAACTGTAAATTAATACTTTTATTCAATACATGAAGTCTGAAAAATCTTCTGGACTTCGATATTCTTTTTCCAGATTCCTTCAGCTGTGGCATTGATACAAATCTGCAGTTGCTGCTGCTATCTTGACTAGCCAGGAGCATGAAAATAAGTTGTTATTAAATGCATTCACCTCATGGTGAACATGGAGCCTGATGACTTTACGTGTTAATAAGTAAATGACATTCGGAATGATAAAAATCAGGCACGTTGTCCAAGCAATGCTTTCCAAAACCATTTGTAGATTAATGCCACAAGTTCTCGATATCTTGACGCTACTTTAATTTTCAAACGGACAATTGCTAACACACAGAAAGTATTCTTGATGCATTTGATGAAAATTTAAGTAATATTCAATCTCTCCCGCTACATCCTAAGAATAAACCTTATGCATCATCACTATTTGCTAACAAAATATCATGGCATTTAACAATTTGCGATCTTAGTATTACTTTCATTATATCCGTACTTGACATGAATTGACTCGATTATTTTCGAACATGGTTAGAAATTTAACCCAGGGGTACTCTTGACATTGCTTTTATCAAAAAGTTAAAGTTTGGCCTGAATTTAGTTGATATATCTACTAAATGTACATAATGTCAAGAAATTATGAAGAAAAATTTGGACATGGGAGTGATCCTTGGTATTCACAATATCTTTTGTGCTTCTCATGTCTCAATTTCTTAAACGTTGCAACAAGTGGTTTCTGGCTATCCTGTGCACTTGAATCAACGACGTTATAATTGACAACATAATTCTGTTTTAAGAATTAATGCTAACTTTCTCTTATCGTCAACTAAAGATCTAAAAATCTTCTGTGACATTAATAGTTTTTTATCACTAGGTTTGATATATGGAGATAGCTAGCATACGTCCTGGTATGTTGATTCGGTGTAGCAATTCATTGGATGTACTGAAATTAACTGTTGGATTTAAAACAAATTTTGATGCAAAATATCAGAGAAAATGGAACAAGCATAAAGCCCTTGGTGAAGAACTTGCAGGAAATTATAATGTTCAGTTTCTTAATTTGAAAACAAGTACAATTGGAAAAGTTAGCAAAAGACAGTCTATGCGTCGTGGACATGTTAAAGTGTCTTAAGATAGATAATCATAATTATTTGTTACGTAAAATAATTGACTATGCAACAAGATCTACATATTTTCCATGTTGTCAATGTGATAAGGACTTAACTTATCCCGAACTTTTATGTTGGTAATTTTGTAGTAAGCATTTGCTGCTGAGATTGATGGCAGACATTACAATCGATTTGGTTATGCTTTTTTGTAAGGAGTATCTAAACGTATTCATTGAGTATAAATTTGAAGTTTTAACAATGATATAGATCAACCAATTGTACAATAGTTTCCAATAAAACTGTGCAATTTGTTACCGCAAAATAAGAATGCTCGTATATAGCTGGAATTGCAATGACATAATCTACCAAATTTTGTAAGCTCGATACATCACACCATTATTTTAACAGTTCAGATAAAACTTTTCTTATTACTGATTCACTTTCCCAAAACACCTTCTTTCATGCACCTTCTAGTAATTCTCAATACTTCTTCTATATCTTTTGCTGTCACTGTGTAGCCTTCTCGTTATTTATGTTTCTAACGCACAATGGCTGATATTTCCAAATCTTTTTATCCTTCTTTTCCTTCTTATTCTTTTCGTTGGGGCATGCCATGTCTATTACCATTGTCTTTTTCTCTTTTGTAACTTTTAGTGCAAGGTCTGTTCTCCTTGTTACACGGTTGGTTCTCGTGCCATGTTCCCAGTCCCAATACACTTTCTTTCCGAATTCTAATAGTTTTTCTCTTTCCCACTTTTCCTTGTACCATTTTGTATTTTTGGGCAGTAATCCATTTGCAGCAGTCCACATTACAGCGAGGACTTTTAAGGTATTATTATGTTCTGTAAATAAATCCTTACCGAGCAAGTATCTTGGAACCTGATAAAAAGCTTTGTAATGTCTTGCTTTGCTCTCCACATAACATACACAACCATCAACTGCTAGTGCCCTCATATTTGATGCTCTATCAGTGCTACTCGGTCAATTATAATTCTCTCTAAAATCATTTTGGCCTTAACCATGAAGTACTTTCTGTCAAATTCGCTCAGTGCAAAACTGTCAGTGGCAATATCTTCCGATCTTATCTCGATACAAATATTTAGCATCGAAATGATTCTGCAATGACATTTATTGCAAGACAAAAGAGGTATTCAAGGTAGTTAAGTACGACCGTGTACGCAGAGTCTCAGTGTGGATTTAAATCTAAGCGTTCTACCATAGACATGATCTTCTCTCTACGACAGTTGTAGGAGAAGTGCAGTGAGTGCGGTTCTTGCATTCTTGGAGGCCAAAATGGGGGCCAGCAGCAAAGAAAATAAATTTGACAAGAGGTCTATTATTTCGAGTGTAACAAGCAAACAGAAGGGCAAGAAATGCATGGACAATGGATTGTACTGACTGATAAAAACAACCCATTTGAAACCAATACAAACAACACACATTTGGGCTAATTTTCTGATTATGTTATGTGATTTGTGATTATGGTTTGGAATGTGAGTAATGCCGCAGGACCCATGCTACCGGGGAAGGCGTGGGGCCATGGCCCCCACTTTTTAGCTAAGTAATGTTCTTTTCAAGTGAAATAACATTAATTAAAATGTCTCACTTGATGTATACTTTACATTAGTCTTCAGTCAGATCTGCCGGTACACTGCAATTGAACCGGCGGGAATGAGTAAAAACAAAACTTTACATACGTATATGTGTTATAACAAGGAATTCAAGCTATTATATTGTGTATTTTATCGTGTGTATAAAGACAGAATTGAAGCCAGTACAGTGCGTATTTTTCTATCACTTTGAGGTTTATGTTCATATTTCTAAAAACATGGCAAACGCTCGAAACATAACAGATTTCTTTTCAAAAAACAGCCGTTACAAATAAAACATTCAACTTCAAGTTCGAATGAGCCATCGTCTTGCTCATCCGTTACTACAGTTGAGACTGATTCCACTACTGAGTTCCCGTATCGACCATCAAAAAAATTTTTTTTCCCTAAAGTAACAATATGAGGGAGAAGTAGCTCTTGTCAACACTCGTGTTTTCCATGGTTACATTACGATACCAGGTAATTCAAAGTTGATATGAATATCAAGGAGCTTATAATTTTTAAATTATAAGCTCCCTGAAAAGAAGTAGCTTTATTACTGTTTACCATTTAAGAACTTATTACTTTTTACCATTTACAATTTGAGAACGTCTTTTTAAAATGCTTTAATTTATAATTCAATTAACTAATCAAATTTCCTCAAATTTCTCCGAGGTTAAACCGAGTGCTTTGTTCTTACTGTTGCAATCAAAACAAGAAACAAAATTTACTGAGCGAAAGAAACGAGGAGCAAGCTTATATCACCGTTTGTTTCAACTCATGAAAAAAGGCACTAAAATGTTCTGAAACTCACCAACAAACAAACTGTCACAAAGCAGCTGCAGCCATGGGAATGGTTGTGCCTGGTTGTGGAGATGTTACTGAGATGGCAAACACAAGCATCAACGATGCACGGCAGAAAGAGCAAAAACACCTAATCGATGTCATACATTCTCTAAGATTTTTGGCAAGACAAAGCATTCCTATTCAGGGTAATCCAGCGAAAGACAATTTTACCCAACTTCTTATGCTTCTTGGCAGTAAAGATGCTGGTATCCTCTCGAAAATAGACAAGACCAGGTTAAAGTACACACACACTGATACCCAGAATAAACTTTTGGATTTAATGGATCAAAACGTACTTCAAGAAAAGTTAAAAGAAATTCGTCAAAATAATTTCTTTCCTATAATAGGAGATATTCATACCGATACTAGCAACAAAGAACAACTATCCATGTGCTTGAGAACGGTGTAGGATGAGCTAGAGATTCAAGAAGACCTACTCGGTTTTTATGAGCTAATTAATATCTTCAGTGATTCCGTTGTTGACGCCATTAAAGATGTGTTGTTATGCTTACATTTACCTTTACAAAACTGTAGACGACAGACTTACGACGGTGCAAGCAATATGATGGGTAGGAAGTCTGGAGTTGCTACCCAAATTCAAGAAATTCAACCAAAAGCAATAATTACACATTTTTATGGGCACTCTCTCAGTCAAGCCATAAAAGATCTTACATCGTCAAGTGCAGTTTTATCAGACACAATGGGTACCGTTGGCGAGATCTGTGTCCTAGCAAAGTACTCACCAAAACGAAAAAGCATCCTTGGATCGTTACATGAAACTACCGAGGGAGATTTTGATGAAACAGAAATAGCAAACAAAAGTCCTGTATCTTTGGACAAATTCTGTACGACCTGGTTGGACTGCGAGAGCGTCATGTTTCAACAAAATCTTTGACATATATCCCGATCTGCAACAGGTATGGGAAACATGTCTGGTGAAAAGCTTGAAAAAGAATTGCGTTCACACATCATTGGTTGTCAGTCTCAAATGGAGTCTTTTTCCTTTTTCTTTGGCCTTTATTAAGCCACAGAATATACAACTTAACAGATAACTTGTCAACAACACTACAACATGAACAGATGTCTGCTCTGGATGGTCAAAGGTTAGCAAATATTACAGTACAAACGTTACAGGCAATGAGAGATCCCAAAGATTTCAAATTGTTCTTCAAAACAGTAAAGAAAATAGGAAAGAAACTTAATGTTGAGGAGCCAAGTCTGCCAAGAAAACGTCGCAAGCTACAATATTCAATATTACAATATCTACATCGTCAGGAAGAAGCATCTTGCAATACCGAAGTGTACCACCCAGAAACAGCTGAAGATAATAACTGATTTATCTTTTTGGATGCAATCGACACTGTTGTAATGGCAATTAAAAATCGCTTCGAACAGCCAAGTTTCATTGGTTTTTTTCCCACATTGAGCAGTTACTTCTGAAAGCTATTAACTTGGAGGCCTACCAAATAAAAATGGGTTAACTGAAAGGAGGTGATATTGATTTTTCAGCGCTACCTGCTGAGCTCCACATCCTTCAAACGATTTGTACTGGTGAAAATACTTCTCATTTTGAGGAAATAAGAAAGAAACTCCAAACGAAATCGAAATCAGAATGAAACCTAATAACAAACGTTATTACACTTATGAAATTGGTTTGGGTGTGTGGCGTTACAAGTGCCACTCCAGAAAGGTCATTTTCTCTAGCGAGGAGACTAAAGACATAGCTTCGATCTACCTTAACACAAAAGTGTTTTAATTCATTGGCAATTCTCTCGACACAACAAGTGTTAACTGACTGAGTGAATCTTATTGACGCTGCTAACGAATTCGTAGAAGCGGAACCAAACAGGGTAAACGTCTTCCGAATGTTTAACGAAAACGATTGGTAAAATGTTTTATTTTTGATGTTAAAGATAACTTTTATTAGTATGAAACCGCTTTTCTCAACATATACCCCAAATAACTTATTGAATCCAAAAAATGAGGGCTTCATGTCTTTTTTTTATCTGTATTAAAGATTTTGAGTTGCAAGATACCCCAACAAGTCATTCCCCAAACAAGTAGGCCTGTTTAAAATGCAGTTTTCTTGCCCTCCGTCACAACCAACGACGCTCCTCAGAAATACAGTGAAACAAGGTTTAATCACAGGGGCCCCAAGACAGGATAGTAGCATAACATATGTTCTTTCCATATAAGAAGATCAACCAAATACGTAGCCTGTGCCAGACCTTCCGCTCGCTTTGATGCACGCAGCCTCTATGCAAAAGACTTTACGGCAGAGTTCTTGGCGTGAGATTACTTAAACATGCGACAGTGTTAATCAAATTATGCCGCACTAAAAACAGACTGAATTTTAAGGTAGACCAGGGCTATCAAAACCCTTAAATGCTGAAACTTCCGGGTTTCGAAGCATCGTCCCCCACCAAGGCCCGTTGTGGAGCTTACGTCACCCCCAAAAAACCTTCCTGCATTTTTCACCCCTTCGGCGTGAGTAAAGGCCTTCAGCCTTCATTTGCCCCCCTCCAAGTTTAAATTTCGTTGCATGGGCCCTGTGCCGAAGTTAGTGGCGACTAGTGGATTGGGGGTCAATATATGATACACAATTTATGAATTTGAACGATCTTTATGTGGTACAAAACTTGGAAAGCGCATTGAAAATTTGCAAAAAAACCTGTATAGGTTGCCATATGCATATACTTTCCTTTCTGACGTTTCATACTCTGAAGAGTGTCAGACGAAAAAGCTTTTAAGTATGTTTTAACGCAATGTCGCAAATTTTCAAGGTGAATATATGAATTTTTTACTTGAAGATTAATTAACGATATTCATACATAGACTGCTTTCTCTTTGGAGAGAGCGCAAATGGGGATGAAATGAGTGAGTTATTTTGTTGGACTTTTATGTAGTTAGAACATCGATTACGTGCACTTTACGTTACGGTATATCGCGAGTACAACAGTCATAAGAGGGAGCAGACTTCGACATTGTCCTCCTTTATTAAATTTAGCAAATCACAAGGCATTTTTTACCTGCACGGTCGCGTATCGTGACAGTTCGCTTTCAACATTAGTTACTGTTGAAAGCGTAAGACACAAGCGCCGTCGCAATTGCCTTAACGGTGTCGGAGTGAAACAGCCTCTTCTGTTGACAATGGCCTCGCTTTCGAACAAGACCAAAACATTTCCAAATGTGTGCTATTTCGTCACTGCTTTACCTGCAGCAAGAATGATGAGATGGGCAATTCCTCATTCATGTTACCATATGATAAAAAGGAAATACTAAAAGAAACAATAATGGATATTTTGTGTTTCTAAGGGAACAATTTCTAAGCTTTGACACCAAAATTACTGTTTAGAAGGTACGATAACACTACAGTGAACCAATTTATTGTGGGACTGACAATGTAATTTAAAGCTTTATTATGGATGGTGTTACAGGAAGTGTACGAAGCGAACAAAACGAGGTTGTTGAAGAGTATCAGTACGAGCATCCGTCGCCCTGTGCCTGAATGGTGGCTAGTGTTCAACTTCAACCCAGTTTGTGATTTTGGATATTTATTTACGAAGAAAAATGGCACCTGAAAATTGTGATCTCGAACACTTCTTGTGCTGTTCTTGTGTATTTTTATTTCTTTTTATATGCCTGTTTAGCTGTTGAAACAGAAGGACTGGGGATGTTAATGGCTAGGGACAGGGGGTGAGTGGGGCATGCAGTAGATTGGGGATGTTGGTGTCTAGGGGGCGAGTGGGGCAGTGGATTATGAACTCGGGGATGTCGGCATGTGATTGAGATAGGTATAGGAAGCACCATTTCAAATCACATTTCATTTATTTTGGAGTGAAATCTGAAAAGTGCTGGTGTAAATCAAGCAGCTACTTTACATGGGTCTTAAATGTTTTCCACTCTGTCAGAGTCTTATTTTCTTGGCCAGACTTTGTTTAAGTCTAGACTGCAGAGTGCAGTGTATGGCAAGTGCACACCTTAGATATTTGTTGGAAAATGGCTGTGCATACGTAGCAAAGGGTGTAGCAGATTTGTTGTAGGCTCAGCAGGGTATATGCCCTATTGTTTAAAACAAATTAAGAGATTTGAAGTGCACACTTATACTAATGTGCACATTTGAAATTTTGGTCTTTGGCACGTGAGATCTCGCTGGAAACTGCCATACTCTGCAGTCTAGTTTAAGTCACAGTTTTAAGTTGCCTAACATTAGTAGATAATTGTTTGTAGGTATCTATATCAGTAGGTGTTTATATTTGGGTATCATATGGCTCTCAAATAATTTTTTCAGAATAATATAGAACTGTGGTAGTGCTTGTGTTATGCACTCTATTTTATTATACAGCTAATAACAAGATGGAAGGAGTGGCAACAAGATCACAAAGCACAAGTTTCTCATCAGAAAAAAAATTGAAACAAAAGTACCAAGATTCATTTTGGTAAGATAAACTGTTTAATCATCTAACATTGATGTATGATATCTAATAAATGATGCATATATTGTTAAATTAACATACTACTTTCATTGTACTTAAGTCATTGTTGGCTGTTGCCAAATTCATTATTCCCCTGCAATCAGTGCATATGGTAATAGCTTTAGCTTGCAATGGTAGATATTAAGTCACTTCCTGTAACCTCAGGTATCCAGAGCATATCAAAGAATCTTTGCACTTCCCAACTTTCAGGCCCTTTGCATGTTGTTAAAAATGTCAGTTGTTCTAATAACTTTCAGCCATCTTGATAAGCTTTTCATTACTGTTCCAAGTGCTCCTATGACCACAGAAACAACCTTTTCTCTGCAACATTGCAACATTTGTTTTAACTCATACTTCAGTTCTTGGTATTTGGTAGTTTATTCTTTTTTTCATTTACCCTAGCATCAAAAGGGCATGCAACATTGATGAGAATGTATTCTTTCTTGCCTATCTTGTGAATTATTATATCAGGTGGTGAATGTTCCTTCATCTGTTTGTATTTTGGAGTCCCATAATCATCATCTATCTCTAACACTTTCTCTGTCGTTCTCTTGTCTACAGCGTTACCTTTGGTTATATCTTTCTGACACAAAACAGTTCTTTCATAAGTTAACCACTTCGACTGTTGCGCATTTCCTCTTAAAATCCCACCCAATTGATAGGCGATCCTTCCATGCAGACTTGGCAGTTTGTTTACCCAGAAACCGTGAACTCCATCTCTTCTGGGTGCTTTCCAATTTGAGACCTTTCTACTTTACTTTAGGACATTGTTTTGGTTATGACCAAAGAATCCTGATTTTGATACTTAATGTTGTGGTGAGTCACTCAGCATTGTAATTATGTTCTTTAGCCTCTTCCTACTTGCCAGTTGGGAATATCAGTGGATGAGGCTTTACAACAAGCTAATTCAGATTGTCATATGGTATTTGACCACCTGTCAGTGGATCATAAATTACAGGGCAGATTCCACCAACTTTGCTACTCATTCCCAGATCTATGGAAACCAGAGTTAGGATGTCTTAAAGACCTGGAGCTTGAGGTAGAGTTTAAGCCAGAAGCTTAAGTGACAGTGATTTCTAATTTGCTTGAACATAAAGCGTGGAATAGGCACATTGGGCTAGTGTGCACACACATATGATAATGGGAAAGCAAAAACAATATTTGACTGCAAAAAACGTGCATCATTTGGTATTCCATAGTGTCAAAACAGCTTGACATGCACAAATTAGGTAAAACTCAAAAATCCTGGTCTGGATCCTGATCCTGATCCCGAAAAAAATTGGTCCCGACCTATCGCTACACTACACCATTGTGTACAGAAGAACCACAAACCATGGGAATGTTGATACTTGAAGTTGCCTTCCAGCAATTACGAATGACTTCTAGTTCGATGGCAAGGAAAGTGATGACCAATGGATGATTGCACCATAAACAAGATTGACAACAAGGTTTCACTAACACAACATGGATCACGTGTCCGTGAATCAGCCAAGGACCCCATTATTTGAATGGTTCTAGGCTTCACTCAAGAAGGCTGGCCTCCAAATAAAAAGATGAAGGAAAAGAAATGCATTGCTATTGAAAACTGGCTCAATCTCCTTCTTCTGTCAACATTGGCCTAGTGCATGGCTCCCGAGTTGTAAAACCTGCCAGTCTCTGTGGTTTAGTCCTGGAACAATTGCATCTTGGTGTGCAACGAATGAAGCAGTTAGCAAGAACCTCAGTCTACTGTACAAGTATTGATGAGGATATTGAATCCACATGCCAAAGCTGCACTGCTTGTGAAGAACATCAGAATAAGCCATCCAATCTAGTGATTCACCCATGGATGCTACCTGAGAAGCCATGAATCCGGCTGCACCTGGATCATGCTATTAACATCCTGGGATTTAATTGGCTAGTTCTAGTTAATGCCTATTCAAAGTATCCCTGCATTCATTCCATTCAAGCAGTGACTACAATGGCCACCATCAACTTATTGGAGTAGGATTTGAACACTTCACATACCCACACACTGGCTACCGACAATGCTTCGTCATTCATGTCAGATGAATTCCAAGCTTGGTGCAAGGATAACGGGATAACACATCTTACTGGAGCCCCTTATCATCCTGCAACCAATTTTGCAGCTGAACAACTTGTCCAGAATTTTTTTAATCAGGCATCACGAAAGTCTAGTCTACCACTAAGGAAGGCTCTTCTTGAGTTTTTTCATGCAGTATCACCACACTCCATATCACAGGATACCCAGCAAGTGAGCTGTTAAACTCCTGGCAAATATGGACAAAGATTATACACTGCTGTCACTGCCTGCTTACATTACCCAAGGAAAGCAAGCAAACGAGGCTACAAAGGCACAAGAAGTTGCTCGTGTCACTACCAATTACCATGTTTGAGATCCAGTGTATGCTCTCTACTTCGGTCCTCGACGTGACAAAGATCCAAGATGGGCACCTGCGATTGTCACTAGACGATAAGGTACCTGGTCAGTGAATTTTCATGTCTGGCCTCATGGTCCGGCATGATGCTGCCATGTTGAGCAATTGCAACCACGATATGCTTCTCAAGAGGATTTAGAACTGGGAGACAACATCAGTCATGAATCATCAGCTAAGAACTACAAAGTCAATGACACCTGACTAAGGACCTGGACAGATCCTAAAGTCTACATGCAGTATGAAAGGGAAACGCCCTAATCGATTTTTGCCCTCAAGGTAATACCTACAGGTCTTATGGATGTCTAGAACCTTCTAGAAAGTGTTATGTGTATCTAGAACCTTCTAGAAACCTGTGCTGCAGGAACAATACTGATGCAATATTTACATTAAGCTTCTAGAAAGTTCCATTTGATTATGTTTCTAGAATGTTCTACTGTGTTGTGTAGCATTCTATACTGTTCTGGAGAGTTCTACTGGCTTCTCAAACCTATGTAAGCAGTTGCTTTCTAGGAATTTTATTACTTTGGTTTGAGATGAATGTAATTAAGCTTTGATGGAATATAGGCTCAGAGAAATATCTCAAGATGTAAAGAGATTTCTTTGTTAGAGGATATACTATTGGAATTTGTATATCACAGCCTAGTTGTTGAAGTTCTCCATCTAGCTCCTGTATACTCTCTATTCACCATTAAGGAACTTTGTTAACCCAGAATGTATTTTGTGAACTACAGTGTTAAAGATGCAACACTCCCCATATTTCATTCCAAAAGACTCTGCTTTCTTCAGCATCTGGAATTTCTTTTCCCACCTGGTTGTTCCCATTGAGTTCACAAAAACAATCCTTTCTGGTCATAGTTGAAAAGTCGAGTTTGCCTGAATTCCTGAAGTCTTTCATTATAGCAATCAATTTTGGCTTTCTTTGCCAGGACTCTCTGTTTGAGTTTTTGTAACACTGCTCCAATTCCTTTCCGAGAGAGGCTGAATTTTTCATACAATTTTTCAATTTTCTTTGTTGATTTTAATTCTGTGTTTTTATGCCTTGTCATTAGATTAATACTCCTTCTATTCTACAATTTCACCATGGTTCAGGGTGGGTTGTGCCCTTTTGTCTGTGCCTTTTTGATCCCACCTGTCTTGCAACGCAAACAGAAACAGCAATAATGAGTTTAGTTTCAGAGATATTTGAGGGCTAATAATACAGCAAATTTTTGTTTACTTCTCTTACAACCATATTTAGTTTTTTATATTCAACTTTTTAAAACATTGTTCCTTCACAGGTCTCTTTCAAGTTATATATTTCATTAAGTTCATTCACGATATCTGTTTCTTCCCCTTACACTCCCTCAACAGAGATGTTTAATGTAGTTCTATTTTCAGTTTCTGTGGTTTCTGTCACATCATGTAAGCTTTTGTTTTCTTTTGTTGTTATATTGTTCTTTTTCTCATTATACTTTATTTTACCATTAATGCTTCTTTTTATCAATTCTGTAAGCCAGCCATTTTTTCTAATTGCCCTGCCTGCTGTTACACTCATTGTTATTATTATAATTATTATTAAAAAGTGGATAATTTATCAAATTTATCAAAGGCCTTAACTTAGATCACAATTGTCTGATTGATAAATTTTCAGAGGTAGCTATCAGATCGTCATACTACAATTATAATTAGAATTATAAGTGTCATTATATAAAAATATATTTTTATATTCTGAAAGTAATTCAAATATATGGCAATAATGTTTAAACAAAAATTATTATTATTATTATTGTTATTGTTGTTGAGCAGTCGTGTCAGGACGTGCTGTGCACAGCTCTTGCTTTATAGTTCATATTCTGGCTAGTTACTGAC
>JANTCA010045935.1:0-18767 GCA_024741275.1 Chironex yamaguchii
ATACTTGATCAAATGTTAGACATGTGAGATATATAATCATAGCTCAAATAAATTATTGCAAGACATTAGTATGGCCACATTTTGCAATCGCCTCCAGCTCTGGCCTCCAGGTGCATGTTGGCTAGTCCTGTTATATAGATCTCCCTGGTTCTAGACGATTTAGAAGGCAACATTGAGCATGCTGATAGTACTCTTTATAACGTTTTATCAATGATACTAGCAGTTGGCACAGCTTATTCTTGTCGAGGTGGTGTCTTAAATGCGCAAACATATGGTTAATGTACTACCCAAGACAATATTACATTCTGTGTATAGCCATATGCAACAATACACAGAATAAAACAACCGTATTGCCCAAATTTACTACATTTAGGATAATACGGTAGAATTCTATGGCTTGAATTTTCTAATTAGTGCAAGGTAGAGATCGGGTTTAACTTAATTCTAATAAGTAATTGTGGATAATTGCCATATTCATTATGGATTATGTATAGCTAATACATTATCTATATCGTCTTTCAAATATTTATTATTCTGTCTGCTTTAAACTAGTCTTTACTTAGAATGTTAAAGGGCGTATTTGTTTATCATTAACCACTGGAAAAACATTGACTTAGTATTCAGCTGCCCTTGAAACCATGTTACTTCCATAAATCCGAAGTAGTAACTAAGGTTGCCTAGTCAGAGTAATTCACGCTTTATTAAGGGGAAAATTGCGTTCAGCAATATAAAGATCAGATCAGACATGGCTTGACGCTAGCAATTAAAAAGTTAGATATGCATCTGCAAATTTCATTCCAAAAGAGGAATACATTCATTTGGCATACACCATAATTATTTCCCACCCACTATCCGACCTATATTGACCGCATATTAATAACACGTGGCTTGGTTGGGACATGCCTACTGCGACCTCATTATGAATGTTTGAAATGTTGCTCTGTCCATTGGTATTACTTAATTTCCGTTGTTTGTTATGGGACAGAACGTGTTGAGAATGTCGAAATGACATGCCCTGAGTCACAGATATCTCTGGACACCAAAGGAAGTTTGAGCAACTGCTCCAAACTCATTTAGCGCACTGAAACTTTAAAAATGAACCTTAGATCTACTATGGATAAAGAACAGCTGATGGGATTTGCGCAACTTTTCATTAATAAACTGGTTGTAAACGACCTTGATACTATCATAGACAATTTTGGCGACCATAATCAGCAGTTATCTCTGAATTGAGCCGATTGCTTAAATAATGTCTTCACTAACTTCCATTTTATATTTATAGAATCTATCCATTATATGTGAATAAATGTGGATCCAATGTTCTAGTTCTTTTGGTAATAGATACATCGAAAAATAGCCCAAACATGCGTTTTCAGCGATTACATTTCCAGAGGGGGATCCCCAGACACCCTGTGATTCCTCGGGCTTTCCGATCTTGCTGTATCCTCTCTCTTTTCGAAATTTCTTAATACGCTCCTGTATTCTTTTTCATTACAAAAGCTAGTGCTAGTTCTCTTTCAAAGATGCTACGGAGTACCCTGTGTGTGATAAACAAACTTATGAGTTTCTCGTGTGGCTCAAAATAAGTCAAGTAAAAGAGCTGATGATACAACAGTCAAGACTATCACTTGTAAGCGTTATTAACAACATCCTAAGGATTGGAAAGAAGTTTCAAGAAGCTCCTCGTATTTAAACCTGCTCTTTCTCCATCAGTTGCTTCCTCTGAAAGATATGTGTTTAGTTAATCATGTTATAAGAGTTGGATTTGTATGTAGAGCTTCTGAAACAAACATAGGATGTATTTCGCAAAATACCGAGGAACAATTGCATGTCTGTAAAACGGTGTCCAGTACAACATGAAAGTGATATTTTAATTCTAGCAGTGTTTCTGTTCACTAGTTGACCATGTGGTAGGGAGAAAATTCGCTAACATTCTCGACCTCTGCATCATATTCCCTATTCAGATAAAAGTAGGCTGTTGTAGAGGTTAAATGAAGTTCTTTCCCGTGTAGTCAATATTGTAAAGACGTGCTCACAGGAGTAACTACATTTTCTTAGCTACGATAATCTTCCAATTTCAGGTTTTCTGACTTAATGCGAAACAACGTCTGGTGTCGTGCTGGGATCTTTTCCTAGCTTAACACATACCCTACATCACTTGTTTGCCTATCAAGTAACTACGTATGCGACATGTGTATCTAAATCTTAAAAGCATTGTTTAACTCATTTTTGCCTTGTTATCAGAAAGAGTTGAATGCCTAAGACGTTTCTAAACGTATCTGCTATGTCGAATACGTAAACGTGGATCAGTTTCCTATCCTATCCTATCCTACGATTTCACCGACTAAATATGGGCTATAAGACTTTCCGTAACAACAATAAGCTTACTGCCAGGTGAAAGTGAGCATGGCAAATGTATTGTCACTATCCGCTCTACATATACTCTCTAAGTTAATGTCTTCTTTACAAGGACAGTACCTGATTGCACCTTAATCAGGGAATTTAGTTAATATCGCTTGACAGTTGACGGTAAGTATTCAAAATTCATAGTAATGTGCTGCCG
The DNA here is from genome assembly GCA_024741275.1 of Chironex yamaguchii. Taxonomy (NCBI): domain Eukaryota; kingdom Metazoa; phylum Cnidaria; class Cubozoa; order Chirodropida; family Chirodropidae; genus Chironex; species Chironex yamaguchii. Next base: position 2,564 of record JANTCA010045935.1, read on the forward strand.
TGGAGCTAGGATACAACCCATAGACTATGAAATTTGGAAAGTTATAGCTCTTAAAAATGACGACATAACATCCGAGAAATTTCGACCTACAAGGTCTTACTCTTTTTATCTCTCCACTCCTATAGAGGAAACGCAGAGTGTGCACTATAGGCAAGGTTCAAAGTAACTGTATATTTATTAAATATTATTCCATATATAATGGCTCATAGGTCCAACTACTTTGTAATGATTTGATACAGAAAACAATAAACATGTAGTTGCAAAAGCCATAACTTTGGCTGTGACAAACCTCTTTGCCAATATCTGAAACGCAGTTAATAAATGGAGGTCGGAAAGATTTCTAAAATCTAATAGACAGGGGGTCTTAATAAACGGGGTGGACAGAAGTATTTCTAAAATCTAATTAAGGGGGACTTCATAGGCAGAGGCATGGGGGTCGTAATTTCAAAAGAGCTTAAAAGGAGAACGTTTTTAAACTCAGACGAATGAAGTACTCTTTAAGGAAGAAATGAAAATTTTATGGAGAAAATACTTTACAAGCTTTCAAAGATGTTCTCAAACATATTCTCAAACATGTTGCCAACATCATGCTCGTCTTGCTCTAATGACAGGTTAATGTCATCAATTTCTCCTGCCTCAGCTGAACTTTTCTCCATTCGAATGCGTTTATTAATGTTACGTCGTGCAGTTACATAATGATTTTGATACTGATGTCATGTAGTTTCGATAAACGACAAAAGACTAACAACCTTTTGTGTTCACATCTGACTCTTTGTGTGACACCGACCCCTGAGTTTACATGGACAGCTTTCTAATTGGAAAAGAAAATGCACAAGAGACATTCATTTGATGAAAGCAAAAATTTCTTTACTCAAAAATAAGATCATAAATCGTCTTTCAGTCCTTGAAATTTAATAACCGTGGTGTCCTAATGAGCTATGGTGGTAGGTGTCCCCCACGGTTATTAAGAACCTGAGAGTACTACAAACCCACTGACTCACATAACTACCTTCACTACGACTCCTTTCATCTCCCACGTGCCAAAAGGCTATTCGTTACTCCCAACTAAGCCGCAGCTGTTAACATGATCTTGACATTCTACGGAGATTGGATGACATTTTCCACCTCTTCCAGACTAGAGGTTATCCACAAAACATACCCTCCCGTACCAAATCCCGTGTTCTTGCATTTACATGGGCTGACACCAAAGGCAACAAACTAGATCACGCATTCCACTAGTCATGACTTATCACCCCTTTAATCATCTACTCACAGACATCCTAGTTTAAAATCACTCCATACTCCATACATATCTTCCTCGAGTTACCAATGTTATCTTACAGATGTGGAAAAAAACTACGTCCACAAATCATCAAGAACAATACCACCTCCACATAACAAGCCATACCACCTCCACATAACAAGCCACACCACCTGAGACACACCCATGCCTTTGATGCGTTGTAAACCATCTAAATTTACTTACACTACATCATCCATCACAGGAACATTATAAAGTTGCTGGCCACTTGACTCGATAACATGCATGAGTACTAGAAATTTAATCCTTTAGACTTGATTTCTTGATAAAGATCAAAGTTTTTTCGACTTCACTAGACTGCTTTGAAAACACTGGACGAACGGTTCAATTCTTTGTCGGTAGAAAAGTGAAGTCACAAATAGAGCACTTTTACCCAACTGTTTCTCATTTTTGTACATTACGGTTCTTCTAGATTTGAAATTTTGAAATCAAAGGAACAACTTCAACAAATAGGATCACTGGTGCTAAAGACTCACCCAGAAAAAATATCGGCTTCATAAGATAAGATTTTCACCTCCCTCAAAGCAAAAATCTAATTTTTTTTGCCGAAAAAGTGGCCAAAATGGCAATTTTCAATGGCTTCGAGGAAAACGTAAAATGTGCCAAATCGACGCAATTCTTTTTCCTAATTGTTCATTTGGACCCAAATATCAAATAAATAATGGCTCATTTTTCAAATGTTTTCTTCTAAAATGCGTAGATAGCGCTATCGTGTCATTGTTTGGCGAAAAACGTAATTTTATCGCTCATGCGGTTGGTATTAGTATTATCTTATAGTGAATGTTGGAAACGTTTGTTTTGCTACGAATTCTTCTAACACTGGCATTCACAAAGGAGCAAAGGCCAGAATAAGTAGAGAAATTGACCACTATCTACTTCTTGCCAGCAGACACCAAGTGACAGAAGTAAGAACAGTGCAGTTTTGGCATGGGTTTACAGGGAACTAAACCAGTGGCCCAGGCAACGTACTGTTCAGACGTCCGAAAACTACTTTTTGAACACCCAAGACTTTGACCACGATTCCAAGTAACTGGTGAGATTTGATTGGAAAGTAGTCAGAGGCACAGCTATGGAGACAGCAGCAATGAAATTTCTCCATTACTGCAAGATGTACAAGAATAGATATCATCAGGGAAGATGGAAGAGCGCTGATCTTCTTGTTTCTCAGCTCTTGCTAGCAGGACACAAGAGTTCTGGCCTGAAGATCGAAAAACCTGGTGCAATCCATCATGCACGATCTGTCATGAAGGCAATTTATTATATGAAATTTGTGAGATTGTCTGGTGAATTGTACTTTGGGAAGAATAACCATGCACTTCTCAAAAACGTTAAGTCTGTAAGCGAATTTGTCAGTTACTTTTAAGCGCTGTGGTGCCTCCAAAGTGAGGATGTGATGTCGCAACCATCCACCAGATGCACCAGTACATATTGCTTAGCTCAAACCCGATAGTTGAGGACAAGGTCATACATTCCTTGTTCAAGCATACTTGTTAACTTGATGCCTCTGGCCCTCCTAGATGAGGAGATGCCAGATCGTGAAAAGCAGAAGATTGCTGAGGCATTGCTCCCCAGAAAAATGCCACATTCCACATATCTGCACTATCAACCAGAGAACAAGCCTCATGTTGACATCAAGGTAGTAATTGATCAAAGCTTCTTCTCTGGTTCAACTGACATACCTTGGTATGTCTTACCACTAATCAACGAGTTTTCTATCTACATCTTCTCTGTCATTGGACTAGATGAAGTGAGGCTTCGTGATTGGTTAGCTCAGTCACGAAGTCTAAGAGATCTTTTGAGCATATGCTGCCAGCCTTGTTGCTGTTAATGACCATGAAGAGAACGGTGTTGGCATAATGCAGTAATTTGTCTACAAATATATTGATGAAGAGGCGAAGCAACAAAGACTGGTGACATGGGCAAAAGGAGAATGTGAGAGTCCCTAGAAAAGCTCAAGACTCAAATAAACAAATAATCATGTTTGTATTTGTTGTCTTAATTATATTTTCTTGGTGTATTTTCAGAATCATGACGTATTTTTGCCGAAAATCGAGACTTAGAACTAAAGTTGGGCTAACGTTTTAGTTTACGAAGCGACTTCCAAAATATTAATTTGCATAGGTGAGAATTTTGCCACAAATCTATTGAAACGATATAATTCTGACCGGATCCATGCATATACGCATGAATGCCAACCGAGTGAGAAAGAAAACTACGCTTTGCGCCAGACAATGACACGATAGCGCTATGTACACAATTTAAGATAAAAAAATTGAAAAACGACCGTGCCTTATTTGATATTTGGGTTCAAATGAACAATAAGGAAAAACAATTGGGTCGATTTGATGCTTTTTAAGCTTTCTTCGAAGCCACTGAAAATGGTCATTTTGGCCAATTTAGGCAAACATTTTTAAATTTTTGCTTTGAGGGAGTTGAAAATCTTATCCTATGAAGCGAAATTTTTGGGGGCAAGATAGTAGCACCAGCGATCCTATTTGTGGGGGTTGTTTCTTTGATTTCAAAAATTTTCAAATCTAGAAGAACCTTATTGTACATATGACTTTACTTTCATAACCTCAAGAACTGTATGCCGACAGTATCCAGGAGACAAATTTCCTCTGTATTTCATTCTACTGTAAATAAAAGTTTGACTAAATATCGTCATTAGGCCTTGAAAAAGGAAACATTTGTCGCATATAATCCTCTAAAAATACATTGTTACTTACGATGTTATTCTTACTCGGGTTTATTTGAAGATCACGCTCTTTTTACCTTTGAGCAAAAAATGAATGTGTATGTTCAACCATGTTAATGGTAACCCTATATCTTCTACTTTAAAATATATTGAATAATCCGAGCTGCGAGCGTGTTTAAGTGAGACAATTTGGCTCACAAACAATGCCGCTTAGAATTTACAATAACCTATTAAAAATCAGGAAATTTGAAGCTTTTTAATTAAACGAGATATGAAAAAGAAAATTGCGCACTTCATTGAAATTTTATAATTGCATATTTCATTGTTGCTCAATTGTTAAGACAACGATTTATAATCTTCAGGTGGTTGAAGAATGTGAAGGAATATGGGAATGATTAAGTACCGTTTTTAATTAAGTCTGGGACGTGACCAGTTTTATGGATATGGCAATCGACCTAAATATTACTCAATGATCTTATTAGCTTGGAAATCTTTAGATCAGTTTGAGAGTAAAGACAGATATTTGTTGAGTGGGTGGAAGTTAAGTATATTGATCAAAATGTCTTTACATGCTGCAGCAGACAGACTGAGCTTGCTAAAGAGTGAGGCTGTTATAAATCTCAGCATCAAACGAGAAATAGTAGACAAAAAAAGACGTGTAAACAGTTAGTTTTAAAAAGTTAAATAAGCAGACGTATAAACGAATTGAAATTATGATACCCAATAGTGTAGAGGAAGTTTAAACTTAATGTCCAGGTTCAACCTGGTGTTTGAAGATAATGCTGTTTATATCGTTTGACCTTTTGTTGTTAATATGTAACAAGTGACACAACCTATACACTGTATGAATATAAGTATCATATCGTGTCAATTTGGATATACCTTAATACGTCAAATTAAGCCGCGTACTTAAATAGGCCGCACCTTCAAAAATGCGGCCTAATGTAAACGCGGCTTAATTAATGGCGCGGCTTATCAAAACGTGGTTTAATTTATTCACCAGACAAGTTTCAATAAAATCATTAAATTTAGTTCTGGAGGCCTTTTTTTCATATAAGATCTTTCACTTTCATCATCACTGCTTTCTATAATGGCATTCAGTTCCTCTAAAATTGCCTTGCTGTCGTCGCGATACTCATAAAAGTCAATCAGTTCCAACTTTTGCTTCAGTATATCGACACTCCTCAAGTCGTCCCACAACACCGACATCTTAATTTTGACTTCGAGTCCACCTTGAATTAATGGTGATCTTTTCGGTCACTTACAACAAAATCCACTGGAGTAACGAGGAGAAGACTTTGCGATTGATTGATTGTGATGTAGCCTTACATCGAGAAACTCAGGAAAGATTTAGAACAAACCGACTCCCAGAAATCCTTACTTATCGCCAATGCATTCACCGGACAGAACAATGCGGCTGTGAAAGCAAAGCTGAAGGAATTGAACATTGTCAGCGTACCCGTTCCGCAGAACTTGACACATTTATTACAGCCGCTAGATTTGACAACCAACGGGTCTATTAAATCCATAGAATGAAAAGAGTTCAGTTCGTATTTCACAACTGAAATCATGAAAGAAATGGTGAAAGATCCAACAAAAGATGTAGCATCTGTCAAAGTTGATTTGAGATTGTCGGTATTAAAGCCACTTCACTATCAGACCTTGAAGAAGGCCATGGAATATCTAAGGTCGGACGCAGGAAAGAATGTCATCGTGGGTGGGTTCCGTGCTGCAGGTATTAAAGAAGCTGTAAGGAAAGCAATGAGCGAAGAGGAACTGTCATTGGACCCAACTGCATAGATTTTAAAAGTGGCGTTGAGGAGAAAATAGAAGGAGTGTTTTTAAAAAGATTTATTTCTTAAACTGTCCATTGACTCCTGCGGCCTAATCAAAAACCCCTAAAATGCTAACTTTTGTCAAGTGCGGTTAAATTAAAGCGCTGCTTAATTCAATGCGACCTGATTACATACGTGGCTTAATATGACGTAATAAGGTAACATATACCATATCACCATATCATCACTTATATCAAATGTATTTTCTCTGACACAAAACCAGGAAGATAAACCACAGTGGAGTGTTTTAGCTATTCAAGTACAATTAAATTAAACTCACAAATCCTATAGTTCAGAAACATGACACAGGAGAACTCCAAGTCAGAACAACATGGCATTTTGAAACGAACGGAAAAAAACTTTTTTTGATCAGTAGGCTTGTTTTTCCAGCCAAGGATCAAAGGTGTGATGTCACTATTCAAATTGATGCAAATAGCATCTACCTACGTGTCACTACAATAGAACACTTGTAACCATACAACCTTTTAAATGAAGAGAACGAAGTTAGACCGACAAGGCCTTAGTCATACTCTTTACATACTAGCCCCATGGAACTCCGTTGTTGCAAATGACAATCACAGTCCAACCACATGCAAACAGCTACTATTCGCACCAAGAATCTTTATCTCTACGAGAAAAGAACTACGAGACATTAGCTTCCACTAACATCCATACACTGAAGAACATCTATTTACAACTGTACATCCACTGGCATTGTATCCACTACTCTACCATGGTCCTTCGTCCACTTTCCGAATAGTCTTTCGGAACCCTCTTTCAGCGCCACTTTTTCATCAGTATATACAGTGCATCAATTGATACGATTAACATGCATATCTGCACCGTTGTGGGTAGAACACTCACGGAAACGTCAAAGCTAAAACTCAAATATTGTACAAACCTATAAAAGTATAAACTTATAAAAGTACATAAGTTTTATTTACAGCAAATCGGCTGCTGTCTGTTCTATAGGTACAAGTGAAAGTAGGGGTTTGCTTACTCCTAGAGTCCGTGCTAGTGCTGTTCATGTCAAACATATTCTACTATTCGATTATTCGGATGAAATCTTAACGATTACTTTGTTATACAGCAAATATGACGAGGGCATCACAAAATTTTGTGTGTGGCTGCGTGTGGCATACAGAATATAAACGATGATTTAATTTTCTTATTACCACTGAACAAACGTAAAACTACAAAATTTTCTGTTCAAAGTCGTTAAATAGCGCTAACGTACTTCCTCTTTGAATAAAAAAAGGTCAAATAAGAAATTCAAACTTAAATCCCTAGGTATAAGCTACCCATCCGACAGGGGCGGGATAGTCACCCTCTGCTCTTGAACGATTGAGGCTTTTTCTTATTTGTTCCTGTGATTTCCTTCTGTATTGCCTTTTCTAGCATCACATGGTCAGGACTGCTTTACCATCAAAGCTCAGTCATTCATGTCCTCGGCTTTCTTTTTTAAGAGATGGGAATTTTATTAATGGGGTCCCCAGTTGATTTGATAACCCCCACCTTACTGAATTTTCTGTTTTAAGCTGATCCCCTCCTCTCCTAGCACTCTCGTCTCACTCACGATTTTCTTTAACTACTATCATTGCTATAGCTACGCGATCTGTCATCAGCATTCGATCGGTCATTCTATTCGACCAAACGACACTATACGATCAGTCGCGTTATTCTAACAGTCGTTGCTTTGCGGATACTTGTTTACTATTCGAATAATCCGAATAATCGCACTATTCGGTTACAGCCGAATATTCTACCAGTGAACGACCTTCGGTGGACAGACCTAGTGGATTAAATGTAAACAATATGACTGTGGAGTCCCTTCCCAATATTCTCAGTCTTCTTGTAAATCTTGGCAATTGTTTCGTTGTAGCTCGTGGAGTCCAGGTCAAAGCTTTTGCACGTCAGAACGTGCCAACCGAATGCCCTCAAGGGATGACGTCAAAAACATACAGTCCTGACTTTTTTTAGTCTGCCCGGATATCTTGTTTAAACGGGGTTTTTAAGGCAAACTAAACACAGCTATCACAAATTAAAAAAACAGGAAGAGATAAAAGGAGAGCGAAATCTAAAATGTAACCTATCTGCAATCAAAAGACATGAATAATAGGGTATAAGTAATATCTTTTGTCCTTCTGCTAGAATGATGATTGTATAGTGAAAGGAAATTCAGACTTATCAGAAGCTTGATGTACGTTGTTGATGGCCGCGTAGTTGGTTGGATCCCATTTGGGATTTCCATATTTTTCACAGCCTGTAGTATCTATTAAAGCTGCCCCTTTTGATTCCTGTATCTTTACGCTGCTCTGTAATAATCGGCTCTTTAAATCTCTATATCATTTTTCAGATGCGTCTGCATTTAAAACTACTAGGATCTGTCTTATTTTTGTTTGTTGTAAAAATAAATCAGCAAAAGTTTCAAGGGTATGCTATGTAAGGAAATTCCCCAAAGAGAATTTTGTTTTATAGCTGCAAATGCAGCTTTTTAAACATCTTCAGAGAAACTAGTATCTAAACATTTTACAAAGAGATGCAGTTAAGACTTGAAGCACACTGAGATGCAACATTTTTGTTTATGGTAATCTACCAATAAAGAAGATTGCCAGATTATTCTCTGAGGAGGAGGCATGACTTGAACCCTTTTATCTCTCTCCAAACACTATTCAAACATCTTCAGAGAAACTAGTATCTAAACATTGCGTTTGAACATTACACAGTATTATGAACACGGGTAGTGCAGAATACAAGAACAAAGAAAAATATTTCTCCATCTGGCAGACCGATGGTTCATAAAGAGAAATGATAGGTAGCAATGACAGGACAATCAACAAATGATTTACTAGTAAAAACGAAAGAAGACTAAATTTAAAGTCATTTAAGAATTTAGTCAGTGAAATGATGATGTCCAGAAAAATTATGCTAGTTCCCTTTTAAAGCTGAAATATTGTAAGGTACTGTCTGGTTACTCCGGATAGCTGTGCAGCTTCTACACGGATAAACAACATCTGATCTTATTCTCTTTGAGACAGTCTTCTTGAAGCAGGAAAAAGTTTTGATGCATCAAACTGGCCACAAAACAGAGAAAACAAGTGAAGAATATAGTTATTAAAAGTTTAAAATATACAGTAAAGATACAAAAAAGTACTAAAGCTTTGATGCTGCTAAAAACACTTGAGAATACAGTTCAAGCATGGAACTTGGCGTATCAGGAAGCCTAACGGACTAGAATAATTCAGTGCAGTTTGTAATAAGAGGGAAATTCTGGATCCCAGTGAAATAAACGGGAGCAGCAGTAGTTGTTATAAGAAATCCGAAAATAAGGTAGTGCTGTTCACTGGTAAAGAAAAAAGAGACTTCGACCATTGTGTACCAGCAATTTTATCAAGGGAAATGATCAGGTATTTAATGCGTTACACTCTGATCTCTGACAGGATATTTATCTTAAAACTTGAAAAAAAACCTCACGTCATCATTTAATTCAATACTATACTCCTGCAAGTGGAGCTTATGAAGATGACATTTTACGAAATTCTGCAGTAAGGTATTGTAGAAAACGTCCTAAAGAGGGACATTAATAATTATAATGGTTATTTTAGAGGTAAAAAAACAATCTATCAGCACTGGGTACCGTGGATACTTTAGTCTTGGCAACAGAAATTATAGAGACGCTTATCTGATAGAATTTTATAAAAAAGCAACCTTGTTGCAGGTTACACTCTTTTCAACACCGTCCAGGATCTCTATACACATGGAGATCACCAGACACTCGATTGACTCTATTCTGATTAACCAGAAATGGAAAGCATTCGGAGAACATCAAAACAAAGCCAAGAGAGGATTACAATAGCGGTCTTCATTATTTGGTGGCCGATATGAAAGTCTTTGCAAAGTTACCCGAGTACATTAGCAACAAGAAGAAAGACGAAAAGTACATTGATAAGGAAAGAAACACAATGGAAATTGATGAAATAAAGAACTAAAACAAAAATGTTTCAGGAATGAAACTCACTTGGAAAAGTACAGATCATAGAGCTCGAGAGTACAACGAATGCTAAAGAAGGATAAATATCAAAATATCATCAATCAAAAGATCGTCTAAAAGAATTCTGTCACTTATCAGAAGACTTCTATTATTGAAAATTTAATCAATAAATTTCGATTGATTTTTGGCACCATAAAAAACAAAGACGGATCAAGTCTCAGAAAAAGTGATAATGTGCAGAAAGCGCAGATGTAAAATGGATGTAAACTCTTCCAAAAGAATGATAACATCATGAATTTTCCAATAACTTACATATATGACTATAACATTATACCATCGCCGCTCCATTAAGAAGTAGCAAAAGGCAACTAAGAAGTTAATTAAACAAAATTCCTGGTTTTAATGAGATAGAATAGAAAGTAGTAAAGGCTAGTGGACACAAAATTATTTGTTACTTTCACAAATTCTGTAGCCGCATTTGGATATTAAACAAAGACCTAATGATTAGACTAAATCAATCTCCGTTTCTCTCTGTTTCTACACAAAAAGGAGGTATACGTCATTGCAGCAACAACAGTACGTAGCCATTGTATTAGTAATTGTTCTTAATGTAAATGCAGATAGTATTTGCAAACAGAAATATGTAAAGAGAAAGTTTCAGACCTGGAAATGGAACGAAAGATCAAATTTTAAATCTAAAATTGGTTATAGAGGAAAAGACACAAACATTTCCTTGTATTTCATTGACTACAACAAAGCAATAATATTGTGTGGACGAATGTAGCTAAAATGGTATTCCAATTCATTTAATCGATTTAACACGAACATGTACGGCAATTGGAAGTCGTCAGGTAGAACAATACTTGGGCTTATAGAATGCCTTGAGAATTGGACAAAGAGTGCGCAAAAGCTGCTACCTTGCATTATGCCTGTTCAGTATATAACCCGAAAAAAGTACTAGTAATGCGCTTGAGAATTTGGAAGTGACATAAGGTATGCTGACAATATGGTACTCAAAGCTGGTATCATGCTCCTAGGAACCTCATATACTAGTGGATAGAGTTAATGGTGCTGGTGTTCACCTTGGTCTCACCGATAATACTTATTTTACAAAATTCATTGTTTCAAATGAAAAGCTATGACTGAAGAGACGTGGAAAGACAAATAAATCTCAGCAACAGATATACTAGTTTTTGCAACTCTTGGATTTCGACATTTCTAGTAAAGGATTTGAGTACTGGATTACTACGGCAAAAGACAAAAAATAAAATTAAAGCCTTTAAATTAATGTGCTACCCTAGTCTACTTCGAATAAGTCAGACTAATTAAGACTAATAAGTGGGTTCTAAGCAAAGGCGATTCTAAAGAAATATTGCTTTTGTTGGACTCGCTTTGAAAAACAGGGACAATAGCTACTAAGGTCTGCTGTTTATGTTAACAGAAGTTGAGGAACACACAGGCAGGGTTCAGAGATAGCCTGAAAGAAGTAAGTAGAAGTTTAAATAAGGCAAATAAGATAGCATAAGATCAATTCTTATGAGAAGCCATCGTGGTTTATCAAAAAGTTTCTGTCGGGTCATTTTAAACATCAAAACATAAAGGAACAAGGTAACCGCTCTTATACGAGAGGAAGAAAGGAATATTACAAAATTGGATTGCAAGTCTTATAGTTTGTTCTTTCTATCATAAACAGCAATGGACAAGCTATAGCCTCGATAAGTAGTTTTAACCTTGTCCAAAGCTATCTAGTGAGTAAAAAATCTATGAGTAAGATCCATCAATAAAACTTTCTTTAGCCTCATTCTTTATTAAAAAGGCACAAACGTATCTTTTTGTAGGTAAATCAAAATACATCACTTTTATGTCACCATCAACATCGGATCTCCATTGCAAATGACGGAGACTGAGTTGAAGTGATCCTAGTTTTCACAAACATGTAAGTGTGCGAATAGGCCACCATGAAATAGACAGGGTGTATTTGTCGATGGCTGTTACCCTCAGTGTACCTTGGCAGAGACATGTCCTCCACTGCCCTGCGTGCTCTACTTTGATGTTACGCTAGACAGGCCTTTACATCGCAGAGACTTCCAAAGTGTTTGGATCCTTTGGAAGTTTCCTCAACAATTCCTCCATTCAGGACATGTTTTGGAAGCCGATGTTCAGGCATGTGTCGTCCAATGCCAGCCCATCTAAGCTGCAATGTGGTAGTGATGGCTCCTCCACTGACACTATTAGCTCCTTAAAGAACTGTAATGTCTGAACTTTGTTCTGCCATCTAATCTTCAGAATACTTCAAAATGTCTCAAATGCACTTTTGGCAGTTCCTTTATTAAACGAGTGTATAATTTCCACGGTGTCGGTAGAGAGAAGTAGGTTTGGCAAAACTACAGTGTTGTAAACTTTCATTGTTGTGCTTAGCTCCATATCATACTGACACCAAAGGTGATTTTGATGTGTCCCATATGCAATACAAACAATGCATGGGATCATAAAAGGTTACAGATTGTAATAAGGTGTAAGAGTAATTAACAAGCCATTAACAGGACGGTAAATGTAAACTTAACTTTCACTTATGAACAACTTTTCTGGACATCTTTCTACAAAACAGATGGAATGGTTTCAACACTTTCGTCTACCGTGCATCCACCTTCACTGGACATTTTACTAATTTAAAAAGTTCAAAAAGGGTTTAATGAACTATTACGCTACGTTAATATCTGTTCTAGCTATGATAATTTTTAATTAGAATTAGAAAAACTACATGCACTATTATATTCCAACGACTTTCTCCTGTGGCTCATAAATTTTTGTATTCGTTCATTTCTCGTTAAACTGCCCTCCACTAAATGTGTATACAGTACTTCTTCCAAAATGGTTTTGTACTTTTCTTTACCAAGACAACATAGTTTACACATCCGTAGTCAACTTACTAGAGTTTGAGATAATAGCTTTCTGCAAGTCAATATTCGCTTTGTTTTACGACTAGCTTGTCATATTAAGACTTTTTTTTCTTTTTTTATGACAGAAACCCTGCACGACCTGCAACTTTTCTCATATAGGCCAAACGAAGCGCCACTTGCATACGCGAGCCTCAGAACATTGGGCATTTTCTGCTTTTACAGGAAAAAAGATGTGTAACCCCTCTATCTCCAGTATATTAGAGCATTTGTGTTCACCAAGTCATCATGGTTCATAAAAGCGATTTCAGTGGTCATTTTCATCTCCTTTTGTTTCTGAATTACTTGTTTATGAAAGTCTCTTAGTGGACCCTCACTTAATAGTAATCGAATAAACTTGTCCACATTATTTGTAAGTCCTTTTTCGGACTCTTACATTTTCCGCCCTATTAATGGCTTGTTAATTACTCTTACACCTTACTACAATATGTAGCCCTTAATGATAGTATGAATTGTTCTTATAAATTATTTATAATTGATCCGTTGCATATTTTTCCTGTCTTGCTTTGTGTCTTTTTCGTCTTTGCGCATTGCTATATTTACCGCTTATTACTGTTCTGGATTATTGTATTCCCTTTAGGTGTTCCGTCTCTTGTCCTACATGTTCTACTTTTGTATTATGGTAATATACCACTATTATTTAAACTTATAATTGTAATGTTGCTGTTAATCTGTAACTGATGATGGATAAGGTATATCCGAAACATGTCTTACGAACTTAAAAAATAGTCATGTTTATTAAATGTCTTACAAATTATTTATAATGTTACATTCACATACCATGTTAATTTCTCTGAAGATGTAAGAGAATATGCTATATTTAAACATAAAGTCATCCTTTAGTATTTATTAGTTTGGTAGTTACATTTATCAGAAAACTCATGCCACACTCATTATGCCACAAAACATGTGAGAACATAGTAACGGTTGCTACGTGGATCTAACAAACTTCAGAGGCCGTAATGGTATGACTGGAATTGATGTTAGGAGCTTTGTTTACTGCCGAGGGACTGTGAAATCTCTCTTGACTGCCAATTCAAGAAAATACAGATTTCTTTGTAAAACCTAATAAGTACTTATTACTCAGACATTTTTGAGTTAAAGTAAGAGATTTACTTCTAAACAAAATAGTGAACAGCATAAAGAAATATAAAAATAACACTTTTGTTCCTTGTCATCATTATACAAATCTTATTACCTATTTCAATTGGGCTTAGTGCTGCTGCACTTGATTAATTCTTTGCAATTTCTTTTTTACCTAAATCTACCCTACAGTATTCTGTATTCTCCTGCAGCTATCTAAGGGTCAAGTTTAAATCCGCATTCGTGCAACTGTTCCTGGAGCCACAATCTAAAAGCTAATCTTCTGAGGCAGTTTTGAGGTGTTTGCGCATGACTAGCAGACACCATTCCTGTTATGGACACTAACACATGCCTAGATCGTCTCAACAAATACTCCTTTTGTTGATGTAAATTGCTATAATGAGATTATTGTTGAATTTCCGGGCAATCTCTTGCACACCTTTATCATCCTTGTCGCTAATTGACCCGTTGCGCCAACTGTTGGATGTTCCTCTGCCCGCCACTCCTGAGTCGGTCGTCAGTAACGTAATTCGTCAAGCGCCTCCCTCAGTATCCTGCATCCTGCTGCTGCTGAGTCCACCGTAACCGTAGGCCAGCTGAACCAGGGCCAACCCATATTGGCCAGGGTTGTCACTCCGTGAAGTAGCCAAGGAGATGCATGACCTGTCAAGCGCTATGTAAGAGATTGATGTAAACATGGTGTTTGTGCCTCGCAAGACCATCTGCTCCATTTCTGGATGAAACTACGAGATGCATTTTCAACACGTCAGAACATTATCAGGAGGTACCACGTCCGGTTTCAGTCCCTCTTCCTCTACCGTTTAAATGACGTGGCGCCCCCCCCCTTTTCGGAGGTGTTCTGAGATATGCAGTTAGTGGTAGTGAGTTTCGGATGGTCTTGTTTTAACATTGTACAGTCCATTCTTCGTCACTTCGTTTAAGCCATATATAAAGGATTGCCTTTTCTACTTTTTCCTGGATTTCTTTGACAAGTGGTTTCTGTTTTTTTGTGTTCAGCCTAAAATAAAGCAATGACGTCAAAACGGGGGTCGATAAACTTGATACATGTCACTTAGAAAAACAACATGTGAGATAGCCTAAGTCCTGGTGCTTTTGTAAAGACTAAGGAGGGCCAGAATAAAGACGACTAACATAGAACATTAGGAAATTGAAAAAATACTCAGAAAGTGCATGACTGACACTGTAGGGTGCCACACATGTTAGTTTTTTAGATACCAAGTCGCAATCAGTCAAAATTAAGATCATTACAGAGGTCCATTGATCAGCAACGCCATTGACGGGGACTTGAAAGAGAGAACCATTTACTTTTGTAAAAGATCATTGTGAATTAAAAAGAACAGCAAAAGATGCGTTGTTAAAGGTACTATAGCGGTACGATATACTATTTCGGGTATGAATGACTGAACATGATTGTACTATCACTAAAAACAGAAGGATCTTCAAACCATGAAGAATTATGACATCTATCAGTCACTAGAGTAGGACTAAACGAGTGCAACGTTTGTTTATACTAAACAATATTTGCACGAGCCTAAATAGCATGCGCTTGTGAGTTCGTTTTCTGCTTGGCGATCTATTTCTTGGCAGTGCTTAAATCTGTGATCGATGACCTGCGGGCTTGCTCATGCAGACAATAATGGTGTCGTTAAAGCGAAGTAAAATATGATAGTGAGCTTGAATTTTAAAGTACACGTGAAATAACCTTAAACTGCGGATTTTCATTTTATTTTGACATACAATTTCGTCACCTTGTATAACCAAAAAGAAATGTTTGATTATCTCATTCCTGTCTTGAGTTGTTAACGTTTTAAGGTAATATGACCTCACACAGAGAACCCATATACAATGGAGAGTATATGGGGGGAAACATTGGACTACGTCTTACCGTCATGTACAGTCAGGGATGCAGAAAACACACTGGGGTACAGAGGGGCAGACTTTCTTCCAAGGGCACCTTTGGGGTGGCATAAAAAGACAACGCTATATCTTGGAAACCAGTGGCGGCTGGTGGAATTTTTCGTTGGTGGGGCAAATTTTCAATTTGGGGTGTGACCCAATATAGATACAGGCGTCACGCCCCTATTTTGTATTAAATATGCTATATGAGAACAAAACTGTAACTTTAAGGTCTGTGTAGCTCAGTAACCTTGGTATTAACTTAGAAATTTGGTATTGTTTTGGATACAGAGTCAGAAGAAATTACGATAAGGCCACTGAGAACTGCAAGAAGATAGATGGCCTACAAAATCTCTCCGTGAAACAAATCTATTGAAGAAAACGTGATTCCTGCACTTACAGACT